>JAVDBV010074359.1:0-18563 GCA_032619315.1 Piper longum
ATTCTTGAAGTTTCATATATTTTTGTGGGTAATGGAATACCCATTTTCCAGATTGTATTAGTTATTTTCGGACCAGTAACATTCGTTACTGACAGTTTTCTTATAATATATGTAGGTCTCGCAAATCTTATATCGACTTCGGCGGAAGGAAAGATAAATGCTACACACACTTGAGCTCAACCTAATATTTAATTCCTTTCATTTATATATATTTGATGTATTTTGTTGTTTATTTGACAATGTATTCTATTCTCATGACACAAAGAGGGTTATTTCGATCTATTTCATCAATTGAGTCGTATCGACTATCAGCTTTAAACATGACTCGACTCAATCAAAACATTTCTAATTCGGTTCTTAAGTGAACCGAAATCGGGGTGTTACACTATTATATACTTTTATTTTTTTCACTATAAAATATAAAAGAAAACTTTCTTAAATATGGGTAAAAGAAGTGTGTAGATGGTAAATTTGATCGTCTTTTAGAGTATATATGGATATTTTAATTTTATAAATCAATATAATGGTCGAAAAAGATGAAAAAAACATTTTATATTGGACGTGTGTCATATGGTATTTCTAAAAACCGATATATTTTGGCTGTATCCCGATACATATCGGCAATATAGAAAACCATGGGTGATATACTATTTATATTTATTCATTCAATATTTAAGATCCATTTATTTGTGTTTTTTTAAAATTCTCGTTGCATTTGTTTTATGCAGTTTCTCTTTTATGGTTTTTCAAAACTAGTTTATTCATGACATTTTCTTATAATCTTTGCAATCTATTTCTTCAATAATTTTAAAAAAAAATTCTTCAACTGATTTTAAATTTATGAAGTTTGTTCCAACTAAATTTTAAAAAATATTGATTTTTTAAATATTAGTGTTATTAAATTTCTTTTATTTATTCATATTTGTTATTTTCTTATTATCTTTGTGATCTATTATTATAATGAACTTTTATTTTAAAAAAATCAGTTAGTTTTTAATATTTTTATTCTTATATGTTAAGAATTAAGAATTATAATACATGTGAACTTAGTATTCTACTTTCCAAGAATTGACATGAATTAATTGCACTAATTTAGTTGAACACTTTATTTTTTTTCTAAATAAGCCTCTTAATATGATATCATTAATTCAATACACAAAAATTTATACACGCGCTGCACATGGCAGCGTGTATTTTGGCTACGAAAATAAACTTAGTCCATGCAATGCACGAGTATGACAATCCTAAAAATAAAAAATAGCCCCAAAATTCTCAAAACCATTAACTTTTATTAGTGAAATTTCCAATACAAAGTATATCCATACTCATCCACAAAAATGTGTCTATATCTATTAGTAGATTTCATTGTAAATCCTTGTAAATATTTATATGTTAATTTTCACAAATATTCTTAAGATTTTATGTTCTCTTGCATTTCTAAGATGATGGCAGACAGAGAGAAAATTGTCCAAATTTAGGACCCTAAAGAAAAATACTTTATTTAATTTCTCCTATTAAGAAATTAAAGGAATAACTACCCTACTATGGCTACCCTTAATTATATTACTAATTAATAATTTTTCTTAATTATACCACTAATTAATATATTTAGATAATAACATCATAAATTATATATGATGAGGATCACGTATAGTTAGAATAAAAATTCTAACATTCTCCCACTTTGTCCAAAAATATATGACCAAGTATAAAATTATCTAAAATATTATTAATATTTCAAAATAAAAATATTATACATGAATCATAGCCATAAGTCCTATTTAGTATTAAATTCCATGTATTACAATGTAAAATATTCTTAAGAAGCATGCAATATGGTTTAAATTTTATGAATAAACTCATAATGCGTGTTTTGGTCCAAAGACAAGTATATTACATATATGTCAACAACTTAGTCGTTCTCTAATATAATGTGTACACTAATAATGAGGTGATAAATAATAGAGTTTAAATAAAGAACACACTATATACTTATCATCATATATAAATTTGAAATTTAACAAGTTTCATACGGGCTACTGGATGCTTCAACATCTTTGATCATGCATCTTTCGTTAAAGGATTTACGATCGCCAATTCAGTATTAATGTGTTCGACGAACACTTCATTACTTTAATACGCTTTCTAATGGCCAAATACTTAATATTGATTTGTTTACTCTGCTTCCACTTTTAATATTTTAGCAAAGAACACAATATCTGAATTATCACAACAGATCTTAAATGGCCTTGAGATAGACTCAACAATTCGAAACCCAGACATTAAACTCTTTAACTAAACAGCCTGTGATGTAGCTTTAAAACATAAAACAAATTCTACTTTCATAGTAGAAGATCCCTTTTAAGTAAACATGTAATTTGTGGTTCTTTGAAAACACCTTATGATTTTCTTTTCATCTCTCCAATGTTTAATGCTAGGATTACTTTGATATCTCCCTAACATTCCAACGGTAAATGCAATATCTAGTCTTGTATAAACTTGCACATACATAAGGTTTCAAACAGCTAGCATATGAAATATTTTTCATTTTTTGAACATTGACTCAAATTAAAATTATCTCCTTCCACTATAAGAGATACTGACGATGTACAATTATTTCTTGTATATCTTTAGTAGCTCCCATAGTGAAAGAGACAATTTCAACTTGGGTCAATGTATGAAAAATATTTTATATACTTCAGCTGTTGGAAGTCTAATATATGCGCAAATCTTTATAAGATTAGACATTACATTTGTTGTTAGAATGCTAGGTAAATATCAAAGTAATCTTGATATTGAGCATTAAAGAGCTGTAAAGGAAATTATGAGGTACCTTCAAGGCAAAAAATTACATGCTTACATATATGAGATTTTCTTATGTGGAGGTCATTAGATGCTCAGATTTGGATTATACTGGTGTTCGAATAATTTTAATAACATGCAATTATACACGATCGATACAAGTAATATAATGATAAATTTAAGTATCGTCCCACAAAGAGATGAATTTTCTTAAATTAATTTAAGTAAAAAAAAATTATGAACAAAATAAAAACAAGTGACTCAACTAAATATAAGTAATAACTTTAAATTAAAGAAAAATTTATAAAACTCGTTCTAGAGTCGAATTTCCTTTAATCTGCATTTAACCTTCATCATATCTTACTCTTATCTTTTATTCTCTCGGATTGTCAATATAGGATAATTATATTACATGGTGGCTCCCGCTCCTTCATGCTTTATTTATTTTGCCTCAATTTCTACCTCCTGGTGACAATTGATTAATCAACAAAATAATGCATTAAGATTTACCTTATTATCATATACGGTGTTATGTATCTCCCGACCACAACGACTAACAAGTCACAAGATTGTCGTATGATGAATTATCAATGACTAATGTAATTAATTTTTCCTAAAATCTAGTTAAATATCATTATCTAAGAAATAGGTGATCAATCTATTTTTAGCGTTAAGAAAATGATAATTCAATCATTTCGATTGAATAAAAGAGTAAGAGGCTGAAATAAATCTAATTAAACTATTTTAAGTTCTATTCTTCTCTAGAACGAAAGAAAAGATTACTCCATAATTAATATAGAAAATACTATTAAAAAAACTAGTTTTCATTATATAGAAAAAGAATTACAAAAACTAAACTATTTCTTCCACTAAACTCCTAAGCAAAGAGATGAGATATCTCAACAACAAATGACCACCTCTTTATATAGAAGAGAAGATGGCCAAAAAATATAAGAATTCGAGGAGGGACTCCAAAATTTGATGTGGACTAATTGATTATAATGTCCGATGAAGTTTCCAATTCCCCGACAACGGTGCCCAAGCTATGATAGCCATCCACATGGAGCCTTGTCAACACCAAAATTATAGCCATCAATGGATGGAGTCTAATGCTCTAACCAACAAATCTTAAGCTTAATTTGTTTCATCTTTTTTGCATTAAAATTTCAAAATTAAGCATTTTTTATAAAATATTAATTAACTAGAATATAATAAGAAATATCACCTAATTAATAATGTTTATACTCGAGAAGTACAAAATCACATTAAAAATCTAGGTAAATATTGTATATTTTAAACACTTAACAACTGGTTACATTGATTCTCGTAAATCCACATATGGACACATCTTCATGCTTACTAACAAAGTTGTATCATAGAGACATGTAAAACGGACTTTAATGGTCATTTTTACCATTGAAGCCAAATTTGTTTCGTATTTTGAGGCTACGTCATAGGTTGTTTAGTTAAAAGAGTTTCATGTTTGGGCTTCAAGTTGTTGAGTCTATCTCAAATCCATTGAAGATGTATTGTGATAATTCAGATGTTGTATTCTTCGCTAAAAATATTAAAAGTGGAAGTCAAAGTAAGCACATCGATATTAAGTATTTAACCTTTAGAGAACGTATTAAATCAAATGAAGTGCTTATCAAACACATTAGCACTGAATTAATAATTGTAAATCTTTTGATGGAAGGCATGCCGCCAAAGATTTTCAATGATCATATAACCCGTTATAAGACTTGTTGAATTTCAATCAAGATATGTGATGCTAAGTATATAACATATTATTTATTGAAATTCTATTATTTGTTTATCTTCTCATTATGAGTGTATATATTATATTGGAGAATGACAAAGTTATTGTATATATATAATATATATGTGTTTGGATACAAATAAGCATTGTGAGTTTATACATAAAGTTTAAACCACATTTCAGCCTTCTTAAAAGTATTTTACAGTGTAATACATGAAATGTAATATTTTATTAAAGAGGACTTACCGTTATGATTCATATATAATATTCTTATTTTGAAGTATTAATATTTTAGATAATATTATCTATGATGATATATTTTTGGATTAAGTGGGAGAATGTTAGAATTTTTATTCTAACTTTATGTGGCCCTCATCATATATAATTTATGATATTGTTATCTAAATATATTAATTAGAAGTCTAATTAAGGATAACACAACAACAAAAAGGCTAAACCAAGGTGAAAAATTTACTCTTTAGCATTTTAACATCAAAGATGACAATTGTAACATGCAATAAAACAACCAACCAAATCCTTTTAAATAGTTAAATTTGTATGTCTTCAAGCAAAGTTTTAAATAATGTATCATAGCACCTAATTGATCTATGGTATATCGTGTGCCCATCTTTTAATCCAAATTAACCGAAGAATTTCCTTTGGTAGCCGGATTTCGTAACCAAACCCGAACTTTGTTACTATTAAAATCAAATCGAAATATTTTAGTTAATTCGGTTTGGTAACTGAATAACCAAATTACATCATAATTTATAAAAAATATTTAATTATTTAATAAAATTATATCATTATTTTAATAAATAAAATGATTTAATAAGTAAGTTTAAATATATATATATATATATCATATTAAATAAAAATAATTTAATCATAAAGTATTATACATTCATGATAATTAGCATAAAATATAGATTTTGGAACATTTTTTTAAAAAATTTGGTTAATTTGATTTGGTTTGATTCCATTTCAAACTGAATTATCAATATACATATTGATTTATTTACTATAATACTGAAAATTGAACCGAATTGATTGTTCAGGTTTAGTTAGGTTCAACTTTTGGTTTTCACCGAATTATGCTCTCCCCTTCTTAAAACACATGCTTGTTTTTGGATCATTGGATCCAATATGACTCATTCAAACTTGAGTTCTTATATAGAGCCTATTTAAATGATGGTTCTCATCCTATCATTTTTCGTATAGTTTGTGTAAAACCCCATTTTTGGGTTAGGGTTTTACCCAATTTTAGTTTGTCCTTGTTCGGGTCATTATTGAGTCGGTTCGTGAGAGCTCAAGCCAGACTAATTTTCACAATATGAGTATGGGGCTCAGACGGCCGTATGAGCATGCTATGGAGTCTGAATATCCGTTACAATGTTTAGTATTCGTTTGGAATTTTTCTTGGTATTTCATTTGCATGCATCATGGGAATTTTAGATCACTCAATTGTGCCCCTGCAGACGCATCTTGATTTTGTTTAGGTTTTCGAAGCTCATTTACTATTCTTGCCTCGATTGCTGGCTATAGAGTCAATTTCAAGACTCGAGTCAGTTTCGAGTTCGGACGGGTTCGATTTGAACTTTCTGTTCATATCTATAGAGCATATACCCATATGTGGGCCCTACTGGGCCATTAGTTGTTAGACGTCCAGATTGTTCCACGTGGCAAAATATGGGTCGTGCACTCAACCCTAGCTCTACTCATTTATTTACAGTGACGTCCCTGGATCTCAGATGTTTTTCACTTTAGCGCCGCCATCACTTCGACCCACCCCCGGTGAATCTCCAGACCTCCCCCGGCCATCACACTGGTACCCCCATGACCGCCTCGCGGCCGGTTTTCCGATCGTACCTATCACAACCACGAGTGCTGCCGCGGTCGCTGCCAGTGAGGGAGTTTTTGGAGCGGGTCTACACCACCGCCGCCACTGTTTGTGTCATTTTTTGGCATCGGCGAGCCACCTCTGGCTGATCCGACCACCTAGACGACTTCTCCTCACCTAGATCAACATTTTGAAACCATCCACGACCACAACCGTGACTGTGATCGCCGCTGGCAAAGTCACCGTACTCAGCGGCGATCCGCCGTCTTTGTTGCTGTTTTCAGCCGACTAGTGGCCGAACTCCGCCAATCGTCACCACCAGTATCTCTGTCATCCTCCCCTTTTTGATCGCGACCGACGGCTCCACCAGCCGCGCCGCCGTGGCCGTTCTTTGGCAAAGGGCACCGCCACCCCCTGTTCGGCCCGTTTACCCTATTCGCGGTCTGCTTGCTCGTGATCACATCCGCCTACCCGCAACCGCGTCCGCTTGCAGCATCCTATTCACGAATCCAGCTGGGCATCTCCGAGTCCGTCTATCCTGTCCAGGTCCGCCCAGACAATCCAACCCAGGTTGGTTCAGGCCATTCAGCTTGATTTGGTTTGGTTCAGCTCGGTTCGGTCCGGTTCAGCTTATTTGTAGCCCGTTTTCGTCTTCGGAGTCTGAGCTTGCCATAGATGTGCAAATACGCTTGGAGCTTGGAGGTTGGACCACAGGTCCGTAGGACTCTCTCCCTCTCTACTTGACTCATTGTGTGTAGAGTTTGATCGTATTTTATACGTAGGACGACATCGGTGGAGTTTTATCGGATCCCTCTGATGTCGGGTCATTTAGCCGTGTTTTATACGCAAGTTTAATAAAACTATAAGGATAAGATCCCTTATTGGTTTTCGAACTTTAGCTCCAGAAATTTATTATACAAGCCTCATCCCTAAGCTTATTATATAAGTACGCGTTGTTTTACGGATTTCACGAATAAGAGAATGAGTGGTACAAAGATATGTATGGACCGTGCTAGTACTTTTTCAAACCATGAGGTAATGCGGGTGTATGATGGTACTGCGTAATGCACTGCATTTCCGGAATATGTGGCACTAACTTAATTGTTCCTTTTGCCACTCGAGTACAGTGGCGGGTGATATGGAAGGTGTGAGGGCGTAAGCGCTGTATGTATGTATGATTATAATTATGAGCCGTGCATGCGAGCCGGCATTTGTTAAGTATGTTTGCTTACTGCCCGATGTGAGGCATTCTTGAAGTTTGATAAGTTTTCGTGGGTAATGGAATACCCATTTGCCAGATTGTATTAGTTATTTTTTGGATAAATAACATTCGTTACTGACAGTTTTCATATAATATATGTAGGTCATGCAAATCCTGAGTCGACTTTGGTGGGAGGATAGATAAACGCTACACACACTTGAGCTCATCCCAATATTTACTTTCTTGCATTTATTTATGTTCGATGTATTTTGATATTTATTTGACAATGTCTTCCATTCTCATGACATCAAGAGGGTTATTTCGATCTATTATATTTATCGAGTCTCATTGACCAATAATATTAAACATGACTCAACTTGATCGTAACATTTCTGATTCGGTTCTTAAGTGAACCGAAATTGGGGAGTTACAGTTTGTCACCCTTATGTTTCAAGGATTGGGATTATTCTTGTCACATTCTACTGCTCTGGCCATAGCTAAGATAGAGGTTAAAAAATGAGTGGTCAGGGAAGGGGATGGCTAGGGGCAAAAAGAACAGTTTATGAATTTTTTTACTAGGAATTGTCATATTTTTCATTTTAAAAAAATGATAATTTAATTAAGAAAAGGAGAGTCGTTTCTCCTAGTTGAAAATTAAAATTACCTCACACGGTTTTTTTTTTCAAATAAATAATTAGTGGCGTGCCACTAAAATCTCCATCTCTTAAACGAGTTCAGATCGTATAGTATGTCGAGCAAGAAGATTTTAAAATCTACCAAGTACCACCCTCATTTATAACTACTAAATTAGTTAAAAGTATATTTTTGTAAGTTACAGTGACCCTGGATGGTTATGAATAGAAGTACTTGGTAATTTTTGAGATCTCAAACAGGATTTTCCCCCCTACTGCAGATTATTATAATTGAACTCCTCTTAATCTTAGGAGTACAAGTGTTGATCCATTTATTGTCTTATCAAATGAGGTTTTGGGCAAGCCCCAAATGCCCAACACGGTGAACTCTTAGGGCAGTGCAATCTCATGTATATTTTTAAAGAGGAAAAACACTCTAGGCCTGGCAAATGCTTCTTTTTGATGGACTTTGATTTTGTTATTTGGATAGCTTAGTCTACTCATTTTGTAAATAGTTTACTTCCCTTCAATGTTAATTAAGTAAAGTTCTTTTAAAAAAAACTGTGATTGATTTGGTAATATAAATGGCACGTAATTTAATTTGCTTTGGTAATAAATATTACTTTACAAAAGTTCTACCATATTATCAGTTAATTGACTATTTTATATTTATATTAATTTTTGTCATAGTCAATAATATAATTTAATGGATACAAATGGTTCCACACTTAAATTACTTAATTTTAATATTGATTTTTAGAATCTAATTTTTACTTTATTACATGTTTGTCTATCTCTGACATGGTCAGATTGGTTGTACTTACATTATTTTGTATTGGCAAGAAAAAAAATAAATATAGACAACATAAAAATGTATTTAATTGGTGCTCAATTATTCAACCTTTAAGTGAGTTGAATTAGCTAATTCATACTTAGCCGAGCTTATTTAAAATTCATGCCCATTTAAATGATCAAAGTAATTGTCCTTCATGTCTTTACTCAATGCATTTGCTTTGAGAAAACATTGGATTAATGGTACTAATCACTTCAATATTTTCAAATTGCAAAAGAGGCCAGAGATACACAAGACCAAGAACTTTTATAATTGAAATCTCCCACACAGGCATATCATCTGTAGTTATACATTTCACAACGACAATGGCCCAAGCCATATTTACATGAAATGTGAATGATTAACTCTTTGGCATTTAACATCAAAGAGCACTTGAAATCAAACAATAAACAGCCAACCAAATCTAAATTTGTATGTCTTGAAGCAAAGATTTGAGCTTCTCCTTGGAAGCTCCATGATGGCTAATGTCATCTGGGTACATCAATTGGCTCATTCTGACCAAGTTCATGGTAGCCAACCTCACATCCCGAGAAAACTTTCCTGAAAGGCATTCCTTGTTCAAGACCTTCCATTGATTTGATATCAATCCCCTTACATGTTCAAGTGCAACTTGAAGAGAAGCACCTTCAACCTCCTTCATGTAGTAGTCCACATAACACCCATCATGCCCTTTATGGTTCAGATGCTGCAAACATCCATCAACCCTTGTCTTTAATTCTCTTTTGTGAAATGTTTTCAAGGTTCAAAATTCGGTCCCTAGTGGGCAAGTTTATTAATTAAGTAAAATAAAAGCTTAATTAAGCAAGTTGACTCACAAAGTCAAACTTTCATTTGGTCGTTTCTATGCTCATAATTTCTTAGAAACACCTTAGTGTATGCACCACAAAGACACTGTTAATACGACTCCACTGGTGCTATTATCCATGTGATCATATGTCTTTACAAGCATTTTTTTTACACCCAACCCAATTAGTACAAAATGATGGACTTATTATTCTTTCAAAATTGATTAACCATAGCGAAGATTACAAGTATTATTATAACTAATATATTATATTCCGATAGACATTAAACATGAGACTCTTTATTTAGACAAATTCCTGCATCCAACATGGTCCCAATAATTTTTGTTTTTCTGCCATGATATTGTTGCCACCAATCACAATTCTCTAAAAATCTTAAACTTCATTGGAAAACAGCAAAAACTCATAGAAAATTACGATCTCTGGTGATTTTAAATGGTATCTTTTTTTTGTGATATATATACTAGACATTAGTAAATATGGTTGTAATGGTGCTAAGATTGAATTGGAACTTACTTGCATGCTGCTGCCCAAGTCATCAGAAAGCCTAAATATTGCAGATGCAGTTGAGAACAGGCCTTGCCCACTTTGTACTTCATCCATAGTACTGTTGGGTGAGTCTTTCCCCAACATCAAGCATGCAAGAGCAAGTGAAAGAGGTGCTCCTGTGCTTATGATTCCATTTCTCAGATATTCATCTGATTTAGGCCAATATCTTGTGGCAAACCATCTATGTTCCTCCAAGAATGCATCACAAAGCCCTGCCCACTGCAATTCAAGCCATCCATGAATCTTTGAACGTTACTAAATGTCAGTAGTTGTAAGGTGATCAGATCAGAGACCAGTTTTATTAATGTAGAAGAAGGGTTCCATCCGTGTTCTTTGATGATCATATCAGCGACATCGTTATTCACATCTGATAAAGCCATGAAGCATGTTTTCATGCATTGTGGAAGGCCTTCCAACTCATTTGCTTCCCATCTTCTCAACATAACATAGCAGAGATGTTTATATGTATATGTTGAACATACCAACTGCAATGTGTTAATGTTTATGATCATCTTACCTCTTAACTGCCTCTGTGAATTTGGTGAGTTGGTCGACAGTTCCATAAGCATCATACATATCATCTATCAAGTAGATGAATGATATTGATTTAGCAAGCAAAATTCTGTACTTCGAAAATATAGGATCAGATAGAATGGCGAGTGAGCCTATGAACCACTCCACTGGGTTGTCTCGGGCAAAGTGGAGTTCATTCGCTATATCCAAATCCGTCCACCACCTACAGAAACAAAAAAAAATTATGGGCGATATTCATCGAAATTAAAAAAAAACAACATTAACTCTATTTTAGGATAACCACAATTTTTGCTATGCCCTCATGCATAGCAAAAAAAAAAGTTTTTCAACCCGACAAATTATTTGGACAATAATTCAAATGTGGGTCTCCAGAGCAAACTTTCCAGCTAAAAATAAGTAAATAATATATACTTAAATTATATATTTATCTTGAAAGAATTTAGGATAATAATTTAGTAAAAACAGTTGGATGACAGAGAAGAACCTAAAAAAAACCTTGAGAAATTGGAACTAAGGTTATAAGAACTGAGTCAAGTGACTCACCGGCAAACATCGTCTAGTTCTTTGCGGTGCATTGCTTGGACGCAATTGAAATCAATCATGGCCAACTCATGCAACATCTTCCTCCTAACTTGGAGTACTTCATCTTCCTTGCTTTCCAAGTAGCTCTTCAGAGCCAACCTTGGTAGGCTTTTGTGGATGGGGTGTTGCAGTGAATGCCTAACCTTCTTGCTTGTAGCAGGCACAGCATCGAATGACTGACGTAGCAGCTGCTTTGAAAGGTGGCAAACCTCATCCAACAACTCTTCTCCTTCTATCCCAAGGTGTGATGCTTCATACAAGGCCAACACCCCCCTCACCTCATCTTCTTCTTCAATATGCACTCCCCCCCTTCTATGCTTCTCCATGAATTCATGAAAGACATGGCCTGAGAATAATATTGATCAACATATTACACTTCAATTATTAAATAGTTTATTCATGTAATAACACATATATTAATGTATAAAAAGGCAGCCCTCTAAAAGAGTCTCGCATATCTAGGGGGAAATTATTGAAACTGTATACGAGGAGACGCACACAGAGAAAAAGAGGTGAGAATGGGAACAAATGGTCACCCTGGCATCCTAATAATTATACTATTTGCCGGACCCAACGGGGCCCAAAAGAGATTTACAACAAGTTTCATTAAAAAATCCCAACGCTATCAGTGGCTAGGCGGGCTGGTACTGGGAAGAGCTAAAAATACCAAAAACTTATATTGGAATAAAATTAAAACTAAAAAAGGATAACCTTTTTGTTAAATTAATAAAAACCATATATTAATTATATTAGTGATATTTTTAATGCCCATCACCGATTACATTGAAAATTATTAAATCTAAAATACATTAACATTAGGTTTGGACTTTTTATGATAATATAATATATATTTGTCCAAACATTTTTTTGATAAAAGTGATTTTAATTTTTATGTTAATTGACACAAAAACAAAACTAAAAAGAATAAAAAAGATAGTAACTATACAAGCGAGTTATTAATCTTTTATAAGAAAAATTAATATTTATAACTTAGAAAAATAATTAGATAATATAATAAATCTATAAAATGAAAATAAATTTATATTTTTTACTATGTCTGATTGTGACGGATTTAATTTAAATATTTTGAACGTATTTGATAGTGACTATCTGACTAAAAAAGTTTGATCAAATCGATTTGCCGAAAGAATTTTGACAAGAATAATTAAATTTATGCCGGAATTTAATTAAATGGGGATGACAGTGTCCTGTCTGACGCTCACCAAGTTTTCAGTAGTGATATTGTGCGGTAAAATACAGCGAAGAAAACTGACTTGGGGGAGCATAATGGCCACGTTGTCGCCTCAACCGAAAGCAGAGAGCAGCAGAGAACAAATCGGAGTCACGAGCAGTGGCTATGTGTTCAGAGTGTAACCCAAGTAAGAACTCGATCTCGTCTTGAAAATGGTAGTCGATGGCCAGGCGTTGGAGCTCGTCGATCATCACAATACAGTCTAGCGGTTCTTGCCTTAGCAATGACCTCCTCACATCGGCCACAATATCCATGCGCCTCGTCCTCAGAACATCCTGCATGCAACAAAATAGTATATATAGCTGCATCAGCATCAACATACATGCACTTGATAATTTGGTTATAACTATTAGTACGTACAATATCACGGCTTATAGCTGGCGCTGCAATGGTACTGCTCTTTTCCGTTGTCACAACCTTAGGGACTAATCTCACCATTCTTTCTGAGTTTGAAGGCCTTGCTGGCCCATGTTCGTGACGTTGTGGAAGAGATGGACAAAAGGAGGAGGAAAGACTAGCAGAGAAAGCTGCCATTGACATGGTAGCTTGGCTGGCGAGCTTGGCTTCTTGCAATGTGAAAGATTGAGAGCAAGTTAAGAGACGAAACACATTGTGGGTACATGCAGAGTGATGAAGAATTTATAGCGTGGCTTTCCTCCATGAAACCTCCATAATGGAGCTTCTTCTGCTGCTCAATTTGGACTTGGTCTGTATTCGCACTATCTTCCAACTGACAGCATATTTGTTTGACAGGTGGGACTAATGTGTATCTCGTGAAATTTCAGTCATTTCTCGACTGGGAGTGTTCATACATAAGATTAGAGTAATAAGTACGCTTGATTGATGGAAAATTAATATTTGTGTTACTGTGTTATTTTGCGGTAGCCTTGGTAAGAATTATGAGTTCGATTTACTTAAATATTTCAAATATCTTTATTGCATTTATCATTTGTCTTTCTTGCTAGCAATACTCTTTCTTTTTTTGTATCTTGCAATTTTTACCTTTTATATAGATTTTTAAAAATTTAACCGAGTGAGCAATTGGACGTGAGAATAATTTTGGGGTCTTATAATTTAAAAAAAAATTCTTTAAAAAAGTATCAAATCCGAGATTAATGTTAAGGATCTTATACTAAGAACAACCGGGGGGGGGGGGGGGTTTAGTCCTTTCATGTATTAACCATTAATTATATTATCCAAAATTCTATCTTTTTTATATGGTTGTGGTGTATTATGTGGGACATACGTTGAACTAATTTTTACATGAAAATATGTTGACCTCGGACTAATCTCTGTATACATTCCCACCAAATTTGGGTCCCCCATCTTGTCCACAAAAGAAATGGAAGAAAAGTTTGCAGCTCCTACTGTTTTTGAGTCATCTTCACGTGCCTCACGGGTATCATTCTTGGCCTCATGTCCCTTCTTCTATTAAACTTTGTTTAATTCTGGGCACAAATTTCTTCGAACTCATTTTCATAGACGTGTACCGTGTGCTAGTCAGTCTGCTAGATACATTGCCAGTGCGTTCGGATAATAAATGAAGTACCCAAGACATAGAAAGAGCATATTATAAATGTGTTTAGTTTCATGAATCTTGACTCTATGTATTAAGGTTTGAACTTCCTACGAATTTAACCAATAAATAGTAATATTGTTCATAAAACTGTCAACTCAAAATAAAAAAAATATGTATGATTTAGATCACGTTACATATAATTTTTATATTACACATTCATATTTGGTTTATGCTATTAATTGTATTGGTATTGTGATCGTTGAAGGGTTATCAGATACACACTTACGTGATAAAACTACTTTGGTCCTATATTACAATAGTTGGTGGACCGGGTTGTTTCAAATTATTTTACAATCAAGATAACAAAAGCTTGGGTGGCGACAATCCTGGCCTCAAATATTAATTTTACACCGAAAATTATCTTACTAATAAACCTATTTATATGATCCGTTACGATATTTTATTCTATATTAGGCTTATTGGAATACAGGTTAATTGAAGTATGAAGTTTTTATAACGTGTAGAAATCAATACACCTGTTTCTAATTTATTATGGTGGGTCACATTAAGAAGAGTGAGGTAAGTCGTACGGTCACATTCATGACAAAAGATAGATATAAAGGGCACGTGATCCCCAAATTAAATACGTAGTTTTATTTTTGACATGTCGTTTTCATTAAAGAACAAAACAATCACACGTAACCGTGAAAGAATCAAATCCAGATCTCATAAACTCAAGTAACTAGTTATGGGTACAAGTATCTTTCACATTTATTTATTTATTTCAATAACTTAACATGAGGTTGATCGAGCGATTTCTAACATATGGTCGTGACATAAGATTAATACAAAATGGTTATATCAACCAAAAATAAATAAACATCACATCCTCAATGAATCCGATAGTATTTACATCATACATATTTTATATTAGGGGAATAAAATTTTCTCCGACGGGATGGGAAGAATTAAGAAAGTTTGGTGGCCAAAGCGCGAAAATGACCCTTTTCAAATGTTTATAAATTTTTTTTTTACTTAAATTAATTTAAGAAAATTCATCTCTCCGTGAGACGATACTTAAATTTATCATTATATTACTTGTATCGATCGTATATACTTACACGTTTTTAAAATTATTCGAACACCATTATAATCCAAATCTAAGCATCTAATAACCTCCACATTAGAAAATCTCATATATGTAAGCATATAATTTTTTGCCTTGAAGGTACCTCATAATTTCCTTTACAGCTCTTTAATGTTCAATATCAGGATTACTTTGATATTTACCTAACATTCTAACAACAAATGTAATGTCTAATCTTATAAAGATTTGTGCATGTATTAGACTTCCAACAGTTGAAGTATATAAAATATTTTTCATACATTGATCCAAGCTGAAATTGTCTTCTTTCACTATGGGAGCTACTAAAGATATACAAGAAATAATTGTACATCGTCAGTAACTCGTATAGTGGAAGGATATAATTTTAATTTGAGTCAATGTTCAAAAAATGAAAAATATTTCATATGCTAGCTGTTTGAAACCTTATGTATGTGCAAGTTTATACAAGACTAGACATTGCATTTACCGTTGGAATGTTAGGGAGATATCAAAGTAATCCTAGCATTAAACATTGGAGAGCTGAAAAGAAAATCATAAGGTATTTTCAAAGAACCACAAGTTACATGTTTACTTAAAAGAGATCTTCTACTATGAAAGTAGAATTTGTTTCATGTTTTAAGGCTACATCACATGTTGTTTGGTTAAAAAGTTTCATGTATGGGTTTCAAATTATTAAGTCTATCTCAAAGCCATTGAAGATGTATTGTGATAATTCAGATGTTGTGTTCTTCACTAAAAATATTAAAAGTGGAAGTCAAAGTATGCACATCGATATTAAGTATTTAGCCATTAGAAAGTGTATTAAAGTAAATGAAGTGTTCGTCGAACACATTAATATTGAATTGATGATTGTAAATCCTTTAACGAAAATGTATGATCAAAGATGTTCAAGCATCAAAGCCCGTATGAAACTTGTTAAATTTGAAATTTATATATGATGATAAATATATAGCGTGTTATTTATTTAAACTCTATTATTTATCATCTCATTATTAATGTACATATTATATTAGAGAACGACTAAGTTGTTGACATATATATAATATACTTGTCTTTGGACCCAAACACACATTATGAGTTTATTCATAAAATTTAAACCATATTGCATGCTTCTAAAGAGTATTTTACATTGTAATGCATTGAATTTAATACTTTACTAAATAGGACTTATGGCTATGATTCATGTATAATAGTTTTATTTTGAAATATTAATAATATTTTAGATAATATTATACTTGGTGATATATTTTTGGACAAAGTAGGAGAATGTTAGAATTTTTATTCTAACTATACATGATCCTCATCATATATAATTTATGATGTTATTGTCTAAATATATTAATTAGTGGTATAATTAATAAAAATTATTAATTAGTAATATAATTAAGGGTATCCATCATAGGGTAGTTATTCCTTTAATTTCTTACTAGGAGAAATTAAATAAAGTCTTTTTCTTTAGGGTCCTAAATTTGGACAATTTTCTCTATGTCTGCCATTGTAAAACCCGTGATTCGAGTTATGGTTTTATAGTCGTTAGCCGATCGGTTCAGCCGTCGGATCGAGTTGAGTGTATTTCAGAACACGTGTACTGAGCCGATGCTGGTCACGTGTATGAGCTGTGAGGGTAATGTGTAGCGAGTACGTGATGATAATGAGATGAATGAGTAGAGAATGAGTTATCAGAATGCATAATAGCATACAGTTGACGAGTTTAGATTTTTTTCATTTTGTGACCGTAGAAATAGTTTTAGGCCGTTTACCACATCAGGACGCGTTATGGGTAATTTTTGGTGGGTTATTAGTTATAGAGCATGTCATTTGGATGTTGAGTGTTTTATTTTATTTTATAGGATTTTTCCTGATTTTTCTAGATTTTTTTAGGATTTATTACGCGATAGTTATTATTTTTAACTCGAGACGGACTCGAGTCAAGTTTTATTTATGAAATTGCCACCCAACGTGTTTTTCTATCCCTCCCGATATTTTCCCCCTTTTTCCAAACCCTACCCAGCCGCCCCCATGCGCCACCGCCGCCCAGCGCCGCTCGGCCGCCTCCCGGCGCCACCCAGCCCCGGCAAAGCGTCGCCGTGCCACCCCAACCGGCCCCGACCACCGTCCGGCCGCCGCGGCGGTGGATTGCCGTGGCTAGCGCGGAGACTGCGTCATGGTCGCGTCGCCGATTCCGGCACCGCCGACCGTCGCCTCCGCCGTCCAGTGGTGGCCTCGTCGTCGTCGACCCCCCAGTGACCTTCCCTGACCAGAGCACCGCCGATCGCCGCCTTGGCCGGCCAGATTTAGCCACCACCGCCGCCGCTCTGGTTTTGGTATTTTTCGGCGAGCTGCGGCCTCCGTCGGCCGCGTTGACACCACAGACACGTCGGGCTCGCCGAGACGGTTCCGATGGTACCCTATACGGCTCTGATCCGACCAGTAGACGCCACCGGCGATTGTCGCCGGAAAACCACTGGAGAGTTGCCGGAAAACCGCTGGAACCGGCCGAAAAATTGGAATTTTCGGAATTCGCTGGAATTCACTGGATCTTCTGCAGAGTTCACCTCGTCGAACCCGATCGAGCTTCGGACGCCGTCGAGCGCCGAATTCGAGGTTCGACACGCACGTATGACGGAACCATAACCGTCATCGATTGCCGACGACGCGAGGTATAATTACCTCTTTTCCTAATTTGATTAATTATAATTGACGATTATTAGTACAGTATGCTAGGATTGATGTAAAAACAACAAAAATAATAACAACAATAATT
The DNA here is from genome assembly GCA_032619315.1 of Piper longum. Lineage (NCBI taxonomy): Eukaryota > Viridiplantae > Streptophyta > Magnoliopsida > Piperales > Piperaceae > Piper > Piper longum. The sequence continues at coordinate 18,217 of JAVDBV010074359.1, forward strand.
ATTATTATAATTTATAAATAAATAAAAATGAAAATTTACAGCGAGGAACGAGTCATTATTTTTAAAATTTCTAGGTTTGGGGTCCATTTAACATTATTGTTTTAATTCCTGTCTATCGAGTCACTTTTAGGCTCGAGTAAGATTTGATTTTCGACGGCCTCAATTCGAGTTTTTCGTCCATAGGTATATTAGATATACCTATATGTGGGTCCCACTACAATTGTTGGAATTTCAGATCGTGCCACGTGGCAAGCTCTGAGCCGTCCACGTCACTCATGATTTTCCTATATATTTTCTCCAACCCACCACGACCTTGGAGTGTTAACGCCGGCGCTACTTCGGCTCGC
>JAVDBV010074365.1:0-11296 GCA_032619315.1 Piper longum
TGGAAATCCACCTTACAGTCAACAGTGGCTTTGTCTACTACAGAGGCAGAGTACATGGCAATTACAGAGGCTGTAAAGGAGGGAATTTGGCTTCAAGGGTTGCTTGGTGAACTGGGAATGAAAGAGAAGCACATCAAAGTGCATTGTGATAGTCAGAGTGCTATTCATTTAGCAAAGAATCAGGTTTACCATGCAAGGACGAAGCACATCGACGTCCGATATCATTTTGTTCCAGAGATTATAGAAGAAGGTGGAGTCATAATCCAGAAGATTTCGACCACTGAGAACCCTGCTGATATGCTGACAAAAGTGGTAACTGCGGTCAAGTTTAAACATTGTTTAGACTTGGTCAATATTGTTACAAATTGAAAGCTGAAGATTGCAGACACTACTGAAAGATGGTTTTGTGAGAGAATTGTATGGGATTTTGCCAAGGTGGAGAATTGTTGAATGGCATAAATCCCACATCTAAATGGTGTGGGATGTGGGGGGGCTCTTTTCCTATAAAAGGGACCCTCCCCCCTCTTTAGTAAATCATCCCAAGGGTAATCTTGAATTACCTACTTCCCTTTCTACTGGTAGTAATTATATTTTCTACCATCGGTAATTCTCTCTCTTTATAATATTTCTTTTTAGTGAAATATTATTTTGGTAGTGTCCGAGGACGCAGGCAATTGCCGAACATCGTTAAATTCTGGTGTTTGTTCTTTTCTTTTTGTGTCTATTTAATAGCTATTGTCGGGTATAATTGGTGTTAATTATTGTGTTATTTATATTACTTGTCTTGATAAAATTCTGTCTAGGAGTTGGTTTTTAAGTGGATTATCGTATCCCACCAACTTTTCTAGAAATTTTATCTTGGGGTAATTATTTAGTACAATAGTTTTCACGCTTGTCATTTAGGTAATAGTTCTCACAGTGAACTAGTTATCTTTGGTGAAAATTATCCATTTTTCACAACATTCTCCACTTCTGGGCCGACACAACTTCTGCATGCAGACGTAATATATAGCCAGGCACAAGTTCTCCTTCCATTGCAGTTGTGCTTCTTCGGCTTCCTTCACACCAGCTATTTTCTGAAGCCCAGTTATATGCAATTCGCCTCACAGGCAGTCGAGGTATCCCAAGCCTTCGATTTTTAGGTCGTGATCTTTGCCTTCCACATCGAAGCTGGACAAGTTTCTGAAACTATACAAGTATTTCACTCCTTGGTCATGCGCTTGAGTTTGAGAGTATGTTGGAACTCCAAGATGCCTTATAGAAACCATTTCCCCAATTCCTTCAGGAAGCCTACATAATTCCCGGCAATCATCGAGTAAAAGTGTGCTTTGTAAATTACGTTGATCAACTATTGATTCTGGGAGCTCCTTGATTCAGGTATTGTTAAGTTCAAGTACCTCAGGCCTTTCGATGCCTGCCGTTGCTCAGGTCCAAAGATCTCAGACATTTGAGCATGTAGATCGATAGACTCCTCGGGATCCGCTCAACTGAGGAAACACCAGGTAATATCAGTGTTCTCAAAGTTGAGAGGTGTTGAGCAGGAAAGGTATGGAATGACGTCAACCTCTGGACTCACTAGATAGGACCGATCATGTCGGCAATTGGTTCCGAGGGAGTGGGAGTTCAATTCATTGCCGAGCATTCTATTCCCGTAGCATACAGTGATCCGGGTCATGTACAGTAACAAACCAAGTGTGGCGTCAATCGACTTGCCTTGCTTATCGGGTGGAGCAAAGAACGCCTTATAAGATCGTCGAAGTGTTGTAAATTCTAAAATTTTAAGGAATTTTACTCTAATTCAATTTCTATTAAATTGAACAATAAATTGACTGTGCTTAAGAACTGTTTAAAGAATATCAATAAATAATGCGAAAGTGTACTTTGATCCATGTTTTGATTTCGATCAAGAAATCACAATAATTTATTTTCCTCATTTTTTCCTTTCTTGGTGATCTATGGTTGTCTCTAGAATGAAAAGAGACGGTTAATTATCTTGAAGAGAAAGGAAAGTGTTATTTAAAACTTTTAATTGAACCTAATTTATTTAATATCAAAAATATCATCACGTTTAGACCTTTCATTGGACCATTATATTTAATTATACATGGACACTTAATGATTATGAAATAATCTCTAACATGAAGTACTTGTTCCCTGTTCCTAATTCCGTGTCTATTTACACTTTGAGTCTGAATGATCAAGAGCAGTAGGTGATCCAAGGAAAGATTGTGCCATCCACAGTTTTACCAAATATATAGTTCTTCTCAATGTTGTAGCCTTTCAGGATACACAGAGCGCGCAATAGGCAAAAAACTGCTTCAGAGCTAGGCAGCGGAAAATTGTAATACCGTCGAAAAAAACTGTGATTGCTCAGTCCCCTTTTTCACCCAAGTCGTTGAATTTGCAGCACGGCGTCCCACTCTGCCGATGAGTTTGGCGGCGCTTATCAACGATTGCCTTTCCGATTGAAACTAACCAGTTCTGGGCAGTCCTTCACTCTCTTGCCCGCGAATGCCAGGCTTTAGTTTGTTGCTGGTCTGCTAAATGCAAACAATGAAATATTATAAGATCATCCAGGAATAGCACGTCGTAATAATAATAGTAATAATGTAATGGTGGAGCAACTCGTGAAAATCTTAAATTGGCGCGCACACATCTTATTATTAGTCTGTTAGTAACGGAGTGGACTAACATGGGTCTAACACTCGTCGGGTCGGTCCGGCAACATGCTGTCCGACCCGCCCATTCCATCACCAACTCCCTGACCACACCGATTGAATAGAGATCGTCGTTACCACGGCCATCGGCCCGACGCTGCTAATCTCCGCATCGGCACCACCTTCCTCATCGCCCTCGCCGACCGCATCCATTTCCATCCATTCATTCAATTCATAAAAGCAATTTCACGGTGGGGACTCGGATTCATTCTTCCTCCCACAAAAGTTCAAAGCATATTCCCACTGCCGCATCTTCTTCCGCCGCACGAGCTGTACTATTTCCCATTCTGTGGATTGTTGATAGATACAGACAGGTTCAGAGGGTGGTGTGCGCAAGCACCTCATGCGGATCTCACGTCTGCGCAACCTCAAACTAACTTGACGTCAGCAGATCCACCCACCTTGTTTGCACTTTCCCCCCCTCTCCTTCTGGTGATCCCATCTGACTCTGCTATTCCTTTTTGAAATTATAAGGGTTTGGGGTATAGTTTAATCGGGTGGGAAAGTTGTTGTCGTTAGAATGTTGATGGGGAGCTCATGAGTTAAAGTTGTTGTTGTTTGATAGAGGAGGGAGCATTTGGTGGAGTGAGTGGAGTGAGGGAAATTGAGGCAAATGCAACGCGCTGCCAACACCGTGGAGGAGCAGCTTCTCCTGAAAGCGATCCGGGAAGAATGCCCCTGGGATAATCTATCTAAGCGCCTCCAGGCCACCCTCGTCTCCAAGGACGAATGGCATCGAAGGTTATTGCCCTGTATCTTCTATTCTCTCTCTTCTTCTTTTTTTCTTTCTTTCTTTCTTTTTTTGTTCAAAAATAAAAATAAAAATACAATTCCCACATTTGCAGAGCGATCTCTCTCTCTCCCTCTACAATTTTTTGCTTATGTAATTGGCTTCCATTTTCTTGTTCCCCTTTGCAATAGGATTGTGGATCACTGCATACGGAAGCGTCTTGAATGGAATTCCTGTTTTGCTCGTAAAGTCTGCAGGGAAGGGGAATATTATGAAGAAATGATGCGTTATCTGCGGAAAAATTTGGCGGTACGGGATGACTCCATTTTGCTCTACAATCACGATTATTATTGTTATTATTATTATTATTATTATTATTATTATTATTATTATTTTGCGGCCTTTATATCAGTTCAGGTCGCTTCTTCCCATAAGCTGTTGTGCTTTTAGGGCACCTCACATTTTGCCGAAGAACTTTTATTGCAAAGTCAAAACCCTGGCTGACATAATGATCCACGTTATCTATGGGACTTAAAGTTCCACATAATTTCAATCCCGTTTTGCCTCTCGACCATGAAAACTGCCTCCTTCCAATAAGGGAAAAGAACTTCTCAGCACTTTAGGATAAAATTGAAGCCTATGTAGAGAAAGTTACTTCTCTCTCTCTTTCCCCGTCATCCTCTCTCTATTGCCTCCATCTTCGCAAAAGTGCTATTTAACTGGTGTGGTGTATATATATTTTTCTAACGTCTAACATGCAGTCTCCGATTTTATCTGAAATGTACATTAATTTGAATACATCATATCCTAGTACTCTTTCCTTTTATAAGTTTTGGCAATATGATTACAGCTGTATCCTTATCATCTTGCGGAGTATGTTTGTAGAGTAATGAGGATTTCACCTTTCAGATACTACTGTGACATGATTTTTGAAGTCATGAAAAATGGTAAGCCAAAGTTGATCATTTTCACTTTTGGCCATTTGGCATATTTATTTTGCAAATCACTTGTTTAGTTATTCCTCGCCTCCCTCCCTTAGAATTGTAAAACATCATGTAAGAAGATTTCATGATTGTTGATGATAGAAATATACTTGGTGAAGATGTAGGTACTCTTTTTGCTTTTTCCAAGTCTATAATATTATAACTTTTACTGTTTCAACCTTGCAGAGCAACCATATGATAGCATTCCTAATTTTAGTGCCGCAGATGCACTGAGGCTGACTGGAATTGGAAGAAATGAGTTTATTGATATTATGAACAAATGCAGATCTAAGGTAACTGTTACATTAAGGTTGCCTTCTTTCCCTTTGGTTGATTACATCCATATGCCTTGGGATGGTTTTCTTAAACTATCTGAAACACAACAAATTTTGGTTCAGTCTGAGTCTCAATTATATCTGATCTCCTGTTATAGATATTTATTAAAAAAACGATCTGGCCTACTTTGGAATCAACTGTGGCTTTTCTACTTGTAATGATAACTGTTTGACGCTGGGCTTTATAGAAAATCATGTGGAAACTGAACAAATCAATTGCAAAAGAATTGTTGCCGATACAGCCAGTAGATTTTGCAATTGAACCTTGGTGGGGTGTGTGCCTTGTGAACTTTACACTGGAGGAATTTAAGGTATGTTTGGCTTATGTGGATAATGCTGAGCAGTTAAAATAGTGATTTTTGTTAGAACTTTTGGTTTTGTAGAAACTGTCTGAAGAAGAGTCGGCAACAGTTGATAAAATATGTAAGGAAGAGGCAAATTCTTTCGTTCTTTTTGATCCTGAAATTGTGAAAGGACTTTATCGTCAGGGTTTGATCTACTTTGATGTCCCTGTGTATCCTGATGATCGATTCAAAGGTAATTGTGTTAATTGTGAAATTGTTATTCTTTGGGAACTTGTATGGTATGCATGTTTCTACATGTATAAAGCTGAAACTGGGATGAGAGAAGGGAGGTAGACAATTGAGAACAGGCATTCGAGCAACGCACTTGTAGGTGTAACTTTACCTTTAGTATAGTTGTTTCAAGGTGGTCCATTCCTTTTAGTACATTGATATTCATCAATTAAACATTTATGCGGATATATGTGAGCTGTTTTTTCATTATCTGACTGCATCACGTTATAATTTTCTGTATTTATTCGCTAATACAGTTTCTAGGCTGGAAGGATTTGTTTCCAACAGGGAGCAGTCATATGAAGATCCAATAGAAGAGTATGCTTGATACAGCTGTATTTTTTCTGTTGCATGTTTTAAAGTGTCGTAACTAATATGCTAGTCATCTGTGTCTAGGTTGCTATATGCCGTGTTTGTTGTATCAAGTGAAAATGCAACAGTTGCTGAGCTGGCTGGAACACTACAGGCTGATCTTTCTCAGTTGCAAGCTGCTGCATCATTTGCTTGTCGTTTAGGATGGGCTGTGAAGCTAATTGATCCTGCATCAGTCCTCCAAGAGCTATCGAATCAGACAGGTTCTCCTGTGACTTTACTTAGTGATGAAGAAGATGAATCTCATGTTAGCATTGGATCTGCAAGTGCCTCTGTGGATGGAAGTTCCTCTGAAGCCACTGGTCCAGATGTTTCTCGAGAGGGAGTTACTAGGCTCGCCTTTGTAGTTGATGCTAATATAACATCCTATCTCATGATGGGCTCACTTTCCCCAGGTATGATTCCATGAAATTTGTAGTGAAATTTGAAATTCTATTAGCTAAAACATCCTTAAATTTTGCATTTTTCTGTACCAGGACTGAAATCCCATGCAGTGACATTGTATGAAGCAGGGAAGCTAGGAGATACCAGTATCTCGGAACTGTGCAAGGATCTCACTATTTTTGAAGGTAAAAAGTTTGAGGGTGAGTTGCAGGAATTTGCTAACCATGCACATAGCTGGAGATATGTGCTTGAGTGTCTGAAATCAGGTGGTACTGTGGCCCAAGAAATGAAGAAATCTTTGGAGAAAATGAGTTCCCGTACATCACAATCTGATAACTCTTCTGATGTATCAGAAGCAGGACCACTTAATAATAATGAGGTTAGTGGTAATGTGGATCTAGAGAGCTACACCACTGATATTAGCGATGAGAAGCAAACAAAATCTGCATGGGCTGAAAACATTGTTGGTAACTCTGAGGGTGGTGTAATTAACCATTCACTTGAAAAAACTGAATCTGACTCCAGAACCTCTATTACTGATTCATCTTTGATCAAGAATCCTGAAAATTTGGATGAAGAAGTCTTAAAAGGAGACATTGAGTTGCCTGTTGATGGAGCCTTCAAACTTTCCGATGGGTTTAGGAACGGCAAGAATACAAACTGGAAGAAATTTCTTGTGAATGTTCTTCGATGTGAAAGTTTGGCAGCTTTAAACCCTGCAACATTGGAGCGCCTATATCAGCGAGACTATGATATTATAGTGTCTATGGTTCCTCTTCCTTCTTCTTCAGTCTTACCTGGGCTGTCGGGCCCAATTCATTTTGGCCCTCCATCATATTCTTCTATGACGCCTTGGATGAAACTAGTACTTTACACAACCGTGGGTAAAGGTCCACTCTCCGTTGTTCTAATGAAAGGCCAGTGTTTACGCTCTCTTCCTGCACCCTTAGCTGGTTGTACAAGAGCATTATTATGGTCTTGGGATGAATCAACGATTGCAGGATTAGGAGGCAAGTTTGAAGGCAACCTAGTCAATGGGAACATACTGCTGCACTGTTTAAATTCTCTTCTCAAATATTCTGCTGTTCTTGTGCAACCTCTGAGTAAATATGATCTGAGTGAGTCTGGTAAAACAGTTACAATGGATATTCCGCTGCCCTTGAGAAATTTTGATGGCTCTGTCCTCAATATTGGGAAGAATGTGGAACTATCAGTCGAAGAAACTTCCAAAATAAATTCAGTATTGGATGATATATCGTCTAAAATAAAGTTATGGACTACAGGTTATATTCGATTGCTCAGGATTTTCAAAGATACAGAATCAAGCTACCGCTCTCCCATGGATGAAGAGTTTGAGTGGGTTCCATTAAGTGTAGAATTTGGAATACCACTTTTTAATCCAAAATTGTGCCAGCAAATCTGTGACAGGATTGTCGTGTCACAGTTACTCCAAGCTGATTCACTTACCGAGCACTATGATGCAATGCATAGCTTAAGAAAACGGCTAAGGGAAGTTTGTGCTGAGTATCTACCCACTGGTCCGACTGCAAAGCTCTTATACCAGTCCGAGCAACAATCTAAAGAATCTTCTCGCCAACTGGTAAATTATGCTAGTGGAAGATGGAATCTGCTCACGGAGCCTTCTAGTCCGATATCTGGAGCTCTATCTGAGCACCAAAGACTTAAACTTGCAAATCGGAATAGTTCCAAGACCGAAGTTTTGAGCTTTGATGGGAGCATTCTCAGGTACTTCGTTTCCCTCAATATTTAGAATAGACAAACAATGAGCACCATAATTTGAGGAAAAATAATAATAACACCTAAAATAATTCATCGGGGAAGGGAACCATATAATTCTGCCAAAAATGAAAAGGAAGATCATAACAATTTTTGGATAAGAATGGTAAAATATGCTGTAACATAATAAGTGGAGGTTCAGTTTTTCATATTCCAAATATATTCGATTGTCACCTCAAGTAGGAACTTCACTTCTTGGTTCAATGCCTAGTCATCCATTGTTCAAACCTTAGTTTGAAATTACGTTGAGAGTTTAAACTCTAATAAAGCACTGCCTATTAGTCTTTTCTTTAGATAGTACTTCTATATTTGGTCGCTGCCGCTTCGAGTGAAATTTCTGCAAACCTTTGAGAGTGCTAATTGTCTAACACAATTTTTATGAACTGGTGGAGTTCACCCTGTCGATGATCTGAGTTCCGTGAATTGTGTATACCTTAAATGATAGATAACTGAATTTGAGATTTATATTTTTGTAGGTCTTATGCGCTGAGCCCGGTGTATGAAGCTGCCACAAGGACAGTGGAAGAAGCACCATTAACAGGATCAAGTAAGCCGGAATCATCAGATGATGCCGACTGCAAAGAAGTGGTTTTGCCCGGGGTGAATCTTATTTTTGACGGCTATAAACTGAATCCTTTTGATGTCGGGGCATGCTTGCAGGCTCGCCAACCTATATCCTTGATAGCGGAGGCTTCTGCTTTGTCTGCCTCCCTGCTGCCAACGAAGATTTGATGAGATGTCTCATATATTTGAGGTAGACAAATCACTGGCAGGTGTTCGGTGTTCGCAGTTGGGCATCGGGAGAGCATTACTGCAAACTTTGGGCATCGGAAGAGAGTTATTGCAAACTTTGCAATGCCTCAGCTCCTTTTTTTTATCGGATGCCTCACAAATCATTGATCTCTTCTTCTTTCAATTTTTTAAAACATAGAACTCTTAATAGTCGTGCTCTATGTTATATGCACATTCTCAAACTAGGGGAATTTTTTTTAAAAAAGGAAGGAAAACTAAATGCAGAGCCGTCGTGCCTTTTTTTCAGAAGACTAGTACGTATATTCTGTTGTAAATCTACCTGTTGATCATGGAGTGTCGTCCTGTGTGCTTCCAATCCAAGTGACACGGCAACTTAGCAGGAAAGAGGGAGAAATAATTCGATCATTATATCAAAAAATTTTAAGTGCAGCACAGGTTAATCTCTCTACAAACGAGAACAACAAACTATTGTTGGCGCAACACTCTGTCCATGGTTGACCACGAACGAAGGACAACAAATGATCGGATATGTCAGAGAAGCAAATGCGGCCCCGGTAAGCAGGCAACCACCCAACCTTCCTGAGAAACCTTGCCAAGTTGACAGCCATGGCGTCTGTCACAGTCTTGTCTTATGGTAGAATTTTTCGTCCCACTAGAGGCACTGTGATGACGTATTTCCCTCCTGGAAACACTCAGCCAACACCAATCCTGTAATATGAGATCAACTCCAGAAGCAAAACTCGAACCACAACACCGTGTGTTAAGTCACAACCATACTATCGAAGTTTCCGGTGCAAATACTGGAATTGCACGCACCCGATACCGCAACCCTAATCAGCCTTTGCTCGATCACAATACCAATACAGTGCTCTCAGATACCGCTATTCGTAGCGGTATGCTGCCCCAAGAACTAAACAACCCCACGACCGCTCCAAATATCGGTATACGTACTCGGAGTTGTGCCGTCTGTCCCTTACTCGTCTCGACAATCAGTTCCCACAACTGATTCCTTGCAAATTTAGCCCACGACCTGGAAACCGAAATTCCTTGCCTACAAACAGCAACCAACAAGCAACCAAAACAGATATACGGGAAACCACTTCTCAACCTTATATTATATCACCAACACAAGGTCATTACAAGTATTTTACTCACACTTCAAGACTTGCTCGGCATGTGGACAGCCCCCACAGCCTCGCCCCACTGCTCACCACTCACAATGGAACTCAATATGAATTACTTCCCACAAGCAATTCACACAACCCAGATCGATCCCATTACATGCAATCTATCAAACTAGACTCAACATGCAGGTTGTCTAACGAACGTGTACCTTGAACCAGTAACTCCCCATGAAGTTCCAGCACTTGCCAAAAGCGCTGACTACAGCAACTCCAGGAAATCCTTCCTCTCGACTAACTCTTCCCACAAGAGTTCTTCCACACGTCGTCCTCTTTTCCACCAATGGAGTTCTCCTTTTATAGGCTTCAACTAGTGCTTATCTCCAACTCGAAGATCTCGTCTGGATTCTTCAAAGCATGACTCATCCTTTGATAATTATCCCCAAGACATATTCCAGCAAATAGATAAACACAATCCTTGTGTTATCCGATCCCCATAGGATATCTTCGCAAGATCGTGATCTTCACTAAGATCCGATCCTCCAAGATTCTCCAGCAAAACTCCTTGGCTGCACCACTGGATTCAAGCTCCACCCTTGGCTCGACCAACTACAGCACTCGACCACCAATGTCAACCCTTTGGCGCCTCCAATAATTTCCGACTCAAGTTCCGGCAGAAATCCTAGTACCGCTAGGACTCCTAGTACAACTAGAATTCCTAGTGCTGCTAGAATTCTATAGCGCTCCAAACATCGGTCGAGTCTAGCAACATGATTGGTACACCAAATACCGCTCCATGTGCCAAAACATGCTGTCTCCCGGCACTTTTCTCACCAGCAATCTCGACCCATAGGTGTGATTATTATGCAAAGATACACGTGACCCATGAGCTTTTACCTCACTGAAATTTTTTGGTTCTCTATATTTAGTGATTATCACATATTCTGATGATAGATATCTTGTTGATAGAACTTGTTCATGAGCTGATTTCCTCTTATTAGTTGGTTGCCCTTGATCAAAATCTGTAAAACCCGTGATTCGAGTCACAGGTTTTATAGTCATTAGCCGATCGGTTCAGCCGTCGGTTCGAGTTGAGTATATTTCGGAACACGTGTACCGAGCCGATGTTGGTCACGTGTATGAGCTGTGAGGGTAATGTGTAACGAGGATGTGATGATAATGAGATGAATGAGCAGAGAATGAGTTATCGGAACGCATGAGAGCATACAGTTGACGATTTTAGATTTTTTTTTTCATTTTGTGACCGTAGAAATAGTTTTAGGCCGTTTACCGCGTTAGGACGCGTTATGGGTAATTTTGGTTGGGTTATTAGTTATAGAGCATGTCATTTGGGTGTTGTGTGTTTTATTTTATTTTACAGAATTTTTCCCGATTTTTCTAGATTTTTTTAGGATTTATTATGCGTTAGTTATTATTTTTTACTCGAGACGGACTCGAGTCAAGTTTTATTTACGAAATTGCCACCCAACGTATTTCTTTTTCTTTCCTTTCTTCCCCGACACCTCCCC
>JAVDBV010074431.1:0-11152 GCA_032619315.1 Piper longum
GTGGCGGGTGATATGGAAGGTGTGAGGGCGTAAGCGCTGTATGTATGTATGATTATGTTTATGAGCTGTGCATGCGAGCCGGCATTTGTTTAAGTATGTTTGCTTACTTCCATGTGTGAGGCATTCTTGAAGTTTCATATGTTTTCGTGGGTAATGGAATACCCATTTGCCAGATTGTATTAGTTATTTTTCGGAACAGTAACATTCGTTACTAACGGTTTTCTTATAATATATGTAGGTCTCGCAAATCCTGTATCGACTTCAGCGGAAGGACAGATAAATGCTACACACACTTGAGCTCAACATATGATTTTCTTTCTTGCAATTATTTATATTTGATGTATTTTGATGTTTATTTGACAATGTCTTCCATTTTCATGACACCAAGAAGGTTATTTCGATCTATTTTATGGATCGAGTTTCACTGACTAATTATATTAAACATGTCTCGACTCGATCGTAACATTTCTGATCCGGTTCTTAAGTGAACCGAAATCGGGGTGTTACATGATGGCTCCCATGAAGATGCCCTTATGAGAGTTCAATAGAAGTTATGGTTTTTCTTCAAAATGAGAGCCAACTATCATTTACCAGTTTGTTAGTTATTTACATACAAATAGCATTTGTTACTGACAATTTTTATTGTATGTATAGGTGATGATTTGGAGTCTGAAATGCCAGCCTAGATGGAGGAGCAGTGACTACTATGTGCACACACATCAGCTTAGCGCGATGCGTTGGATTGTTGTGTTTTGATTATGATTTATCAGTTAATAATGCAATGTATGATGTTGAAATGACTGAACAATGTAGAAAGGATATAATAGGTGTATGAGATGAAATCCTCAGATGGGTCAAGATCCAATTTATCAACATTATATTGTAAATATGATAAGTATGACAGATGTAATGAAAAAAGGGTCTAGACCAAGTTTATGATTGTAATTGTGCTGATATGATGTTGTTATGTTATGAAATGAATGTTTTACGTTATGTTGTGATGATTATTGATATTCATATATGTTGTTGTTTAATAGGGTGACCCTTATTGTACTTTATAAGAAATTAGTGAGCCAAATGTGCTCACAAACTATCTATAGGATATCTCCTTTAACATCAACAGAATTCTCATTTATATAAAAGAATAAGTGTAGAATTAAAGAAGTCACTATATTTAATTTTCTTGAAAAGAACGTAATCACAACTAGTTATACTAGCCATTTGTGTGATAACGAAAGTCAAAAGGACTAACTTTTGAATTAAAACAATTGTCCATAAATATCATTTTACCGATACTTTAGTGGTTATAATTGATTCTTCATGATATTGATTCTTAAAAATTAATTTAATTAAATATTATTTATTGTTCATTCTTAAGATTTACAAAATCCTAAATAAAATAACGTAATTATTTTTTTCGGGGTTTAACAATCTCCCAAACTTGGAAATTTTTGTCCTCGAAAATATAAGAAGAAGAAAAATCAGGATTTTACAATTTTTCCAGCTTGGGAATTTTTGTCCTAAAAAATATAACAGGGTTACGAGAAAATTACTTATTTATCTAACTTTTTTATTATCCTATCTAAGGCATTTTTTCCCTCATGCGTTGTTATACTTGTATCTAGCTCTACACAGGTTATTTAAATATCTTCACATTTTCTTTAAAATATCATTTTAGAAAAATCACAATTTACAATGTTTTTTTTTCATTGATTTAAGCATTGCCACTCATACGCATAGCTAAAGTGGGGCACACTATCCTATGACACTGTTATCTAAATTGCACAAGTGTCCGATACCACCCATACTACCTAAATAACACCGCTGATTATAAAAGTGTCCCATATACGCTCATGGGTGTAGGTGTCACGTGCACTTAGCATGACACATAAGTGGCACACCCATAATTACTGACCATGTAAAACAATAAAAATTAATTCTATAATAGAATGATGAATGCTTCGATAATTTTTTTTTATTTACCCTTAGGATATTGGACTCTTAGACTTTCAACAAGGTTAGGATTGATTTACATGGTTCTTTGGGAAACAGAGCTCTGATACCACCTATAACGACCCGCCCTAACTAGTCTGGGGTACTCAAAAATATAAATGATGTAAAATTAAAATTCAAGAACACGAACTGTAACATGGCAAATAATTTTAGAAATTTATTAATCATAAAAATAAATCATGTTATGATAGTATGCGACAATACATCAAATAAATTAACTACCTGAGAACAAAGTCTCACAGCCTCCGACCATTTCCTGTGGTCACATTTATAACACAAGAGAATAAAAAGAAGTCCAATTTATTATCAATTCGCCAAACCTAGGTTTGTAAAAGAACCACCAACCACACTCTTAATCCTCAGTTTGAAGCTGCTCACCTATGGTCACAGAACCACGTTAGTGATAAAACCACTAAGCCACATAATTAAATAGAACAAATCAATATAATCCCTATCTTTATAACATAAGACGTTTAGTAATAAGTCGTCTTGCACCACTGTGCCCTGTCACCCCTTATGACATAGGGGCAAGTATTTAAGCTTTCAAGAATTTTTTAGGTGCTGCCTCATATCAGAGACTCCCATTTGTTGGTGCTGCCTCATGTTAGAGACTCCCATTTGTGGGTGTTGCCTTGTGTCAGAGACTCCCATTTGTGGGTGCTACCTCTTGTCTCAGTCTTCCAAATATGAATATATGACATTTTGTGGGTGCTGCCTTGTGTTGGACTGAGTCAATTCGTTGACCCCGGCTGCGCTCAGCGCATGATGGTCAAATGTGAACTCAGACTAATGAAAGACTCCCAATTAGGAATATATAAAAGTTCAAATAATTATACGGACCTGGAATTTTGTTGAGGACTACGATACACGATCATAATATTAGTGAAACTTTTCTAAAGTCTTCCCTTTGTGAGCCAAATGTGCTCACAAACTATCCCAAGGATGTTTCCTTTAAAATCAATAGAATTCTCCTTTATATAGAATAATATGTGTAGAATTCAAGAAATCACTATATTTCATTTTATGGAAAAGAATGTAATCACGCATAGCTATACCAGCCATTTGTGTGATAACGAAAAGTCAAAAGAATTAACTATTGACTTAAAACAATTGTCCATAAATATCATTGTACCGGTACTCTAAAGGTTATAATTGATTATTTATGATATTGATTCTTAAAAATTAATTTAATTAAATATTATTTATTTTTCATTCTTAGGATTTACAAAACCCTAAATAAAATAACCTAATTATTTTTCCAGGGTTTTACACTTTACGTCATATAATTTTTTTTTTATATTTATCTTTTGGAATTTACTTTGTCAACACATTTGTATCTTTGGTCGTTTAATCATCTCTTTTTAGTAGTGGCCAGCTCGTATTTTTAGGCAGGTTGTTACATTTTCTTTGTGCAAATTAGAGCTAAACCCTCTCACTTTTTGTTGTCAAAGCTCCTATCGAAGTCGCTACTGAACTTCATAGACTTCTTGTCCATCCTTCTCTGTCCTAATGTTTTTGATCCTTATAAGTGTTCATAGACTATAATGAATTGCTTAGAGAGTTTTTAGTGTTGTCTCATGAAAATAAGGTTCATTATTCTCCACCGTTATTATGATGACAGCTTAAAATTGTATTACAAAGAGACAAAAACCAACTCTTAAATGATTTGGTGAGAAGTATGATTAGTCATTATTGACTATTAGAATCACTTTCAAGAAAGGCACAATAGATTGTTGTTTATATTTTGAACGATGTTCCAACCAAATTTGTAGAAAAAGTGCCATACGAGTTGTGGTGAGGTAAGAAGCCTAGTGTTATGCACCTACATGTCAGGGATATCCGGTTGGGGATTGTAAAACCCTGGAAAAATAATAATTAGGTTATTTTTTTTATGGCTTTGTAAATCTTAGAACGAACTATAAATAATATTTAATTAAATTAATTCTTAAAAATTAATATCATAAATTATCAGTTATAACCTTTCGAGTACCGGTACAATGACTTTCAATAAGTTTTATTTATTGAATTTTTGGGATTGAGACCCATTCACATTAATTTAATAGTCAATTTTTTTGACTTTTTCTTAACACACAAATGATATAATTTTGAATGATTACCTTCTTATCTATAAATTTTAATGTAGTTAATTCTTGAATGTCACATATATTCATCAAAATTCTAGGTTCGTATAATTACTCGAAATGTTAAATATTCCTATTTAAGAGTCTTGGTCAGCCTGAACCCACATTCGACTACCATGCACCGAGCACAACCGGGTCAACAAATTGACTCAGTACAACAAGAGGCAGCAGCCTCAAAATATCATATATTCATATTTGGGAGTCGTGGTTGGCCTGAGACCACATTTGACCATCATGAGCCGAGCCCAACCAGGGTCAAAGAATTTACTCAGTCCAACATAGGGAAGCACCCTTAAAATTCTTAAAAGATTAAATACCTGCCCCTATGTCGAAAGGGGTGATAGAGCGCAGTGACGGAAGATGGCTCATTATGCACTTGTGATACCAAGATGGTTAATCAATGACAAATATCGGTAACTACAGGCCGAAGGCCACGTAGTGTGTGTGCATATACAAGGGATTGTAACTGGATCGGCGGCCACCCTCATAGCATATTAAGAGCTCTGCTTAGGCTCATAATCACTAAAATTACAATTTATGATGTTTTAGAATATATTAATTTTTTCATGTAATTATATGACTTAGTGCTTTTATCACTAACGTAGAATTGTCTCCCAGGTATGAGCATGGAAGGATGGGTAGAATCGGGACAGGTAGAAGACTCGGTTATTGGACTATTCTTTTTTTTTTTTTTTAATTCTTTGATTTTGGTTTTGTTTATGGGGCTTAGATTATTTTGAGCATTTATTATATTATATTTTATGTCATGGTTTCTAAAATCTTAACAATTAATAGAAAAATTAATTTGTGAGACACTTAGTTACATATAGTAACACTTTCATCGTGGTTCATAATGGGTGGGCAGTTTCAGGGCATGACCCTATAGGTTATATGATAATAAACTGGATTCCGAAGCAGTTAGTTGCTACTTACTTGGGTACTTGAAAAAATCGAAAGGATTCAAATTTTATGATCCTTCAACTTCATCCTTTTTCGAAACAGGGGCCAAATTTTATTGAGGATAATGAATATAATGGAATGATAATAGTAGAGAAATTTTGTTTGAAGAGAAGTGTCTTACAATTGTCAATACAATTCCAATTGATACAAAAAATATATTTCCTATTATTCCTCCTATTCTGTTTAACTAACCATCACTTATTCCAATTGATGAGTTCCTCAAATTCAAATTCAAGCGTCTATTTGGAAATTTACTAGAGAAAAGAGAAATAAGTTTGGATGATTATATCGTTCATCTCAATGAGTATTCATTTGATATAAGCTCTGAAGATGATCTAATATCTTCGATTCTACATTTTTCACTCAAGTCAAAGTGAGTCGAAATTGTAACAAGTGGATTACAGCCATGAAGAATATGAGATGAAATCCCTTGGAAGACATTGACATTTGGTATCTTCTTAGTTACCTAAAGGTAACATGAAAAGATATAGAAGACGTCTAGTTGGAAAGGGTTTTGCTCAAAGTAAAGAATTGATTTTAAATATACTTTCACATTAGTTTCAATGAAAAAATCTTTTAGAATAATTATGAAACTTGCAGCTCATTATGATTTAGAGAATTGTCAAATTGATGTAAATACAACATTTCTGAGTATAAGTATTGATGAACTATATACATGGTGCAACTAGTGAATTTTGTTTTTTAAGAGTCAAATCACCCTGTATGTAAGCTTATGAAATTCATTTATGATATAAAGTAGGCAGCCCATTAGTAATACTGGAAGTTTAGTATTGACCTATCTTAGATTTACTAAAAATATCATTAATCAGAGCATAAATATGATGAGCCGCCCAATTATTCAATTTAACTAGGGGTCACTTTTGGTTCAATCCCAAACCCTAGTAAAAACAACAAGGAAAAATATCATTATTAGCTTAGTTTCAATATTTCTATTACAAATGACCAGACATGTAAATTTATATCAATTATAGCTAGATCTCAAATCTTTATTTCACATGTGCCAATTCATATATTTTTAAAATATTAAACTCATAATAATTGTTTTCTTAACATAAATACCCTTAATCAAACTTCAAAGTTTCTTAAACATATATTTCTTTCATTTTATATGACAATTTATATTTCATTTTTTTAAAAAAATTATAAGTAACACCCCAATTTGGCCCGAAGGGATGGACCGAATTGTGATATTATAATTTAGAAGCTACTCGTTTGGCCATCACGTACAGACTTTACGGAAGCGCATTTCAACCCTCTTTAGAGGCTTAAGACGAGCACCAGGTTTGTTTTTCATAAAATGCATGCAGAGTTGTTACTACAAAGGTGGATTTTAGACTTAAAAGATTCCTATATGAACACCCCGAGTCGTAACAGATGTCAAACCACCCCTACGACTATGAGGGTTGACTTTAAAAATGTGATGATCACTCCACACTGTAAAAGAAGCACACCCCCGGTACAGTTTTGAGGTTGAATTCTATTGCTTGTATCATATTCTTACTACTTAGTTCAAGTGATTATCTTAGGTCTTCTTGTTAGTATTTAAACAAGGGTCATGGTTACATGTTCCACATAACCTATGCGAGCAATAATTAAAGCATCAGAGAATTACATAGCATCATCGAGTATCATGGCATCAAACCCTAATACCCGGACTTCACATGGGTCTTCAAGTAGTGTGAACTGTAAGCTACTCCACCCATGTTAGTCTAATACACAAGCAGCTGCAGCCAAATATGTTTCGTGTACCTGACTTAGCTTCGTGTCATCTTTTAGGACTCTGGGGCTTATATACCTTGCAGGCGATCGTTAGCCATGGCCCAAAGTATTATAACTCCACAAAAAAATACAATAATATAATGAGAAAACATATTGGCATAACCAACATAGCCTACATTTGAATAATGCAAGGTTCACATAGTTAGGGCATATGCCTGCAATATAGTCATACACAAAATATAAGATTTAAAGTAAACAACATAACATAGGGCCCCCGTCAACACAACCACTGTTCCATTTGATCCATGCACCTAGGCTAGCCAACGCCAGGAAACCTCACCTATATATAGTAGAAGACAACATCAGTTGTCAAATAAATTTGATTACCGGTCTGAATAATTATTGTTCAAATAGCAAGCTGATAAATGGGTATTCGATCACCCATGAAAACTTATGAAACGTCAAAATTGCCTCACATTGGGTGGTAACCAAACATACTTAAGCAAGTGTTGGCTCGCATGCACGGCTCATAATCATATTCTTATATACAACGCTTACACCCTCACATCTTCCATATCACATGCCACGGTATTCAAGTGACAAAAGGAACAATTAAGCTAGTGCCACAAATTTCAAAAAAGTGTTGCGTTATGTAGGAGCCTTATATACCACACTACCTCAGGGTTTGAAGGAGTACTAGTATAATCCATAATATCTCCATACCGTTCACTCTCTTATTAGTGAAATCCGTAAAATTACTCGTACTTATATATTAGGCTTATGGATGAGGCTTATATCGTATATTTCTGGAGCTTTAGTTTGAAAATCAATAAGGGTCTCATCCTTGTAGTTTTATTAAATATGTGTAAAAAATACGACTAAATGACCCAACATTGGAGGGATCCAATGAAACACCGCTGATGTCATCCTACGTCTAAAACATGGTTAAACTCGATACGCAAAGGGTCAAGAAGAGATCAAGTAAAGGAGAGTCATACGGACCTGCGTGAGTAGAGCTCTGTATTCTAGTCAGTGTAATACCTAGCATGGAGATGAAACTGAATAAGAATCGGGTCAGATCGGCACGTAAAAACAAGGCAAAGCCTCCACACAAGCTCAACACTTTACATCACTTAATTCTCTTAATTAGGTCATAAGTGAAGTGTTAAACCTTATTAGTTAACGTAATTAAGGTTTTGGTTCCATGTTCACTTAGTGGGATTTAATCAATTCTATGATTTTTAATCGAATGGGCTAACCATACAATTTTTTGAATAGGCCGGGAATGTCCAAATGGACTGAAATTTGGATGGGTTGTCCCTTACACAGTAAGGTTCATATGTAAATTCCACCATGGCTGGCCCATGGGTCAATCAAGGGGAACAAGGCCCATTAAACTATGCTATAAGGTGCTGGAATAGTGTTCTTGAGCTGCACAACAATTTTGTAACTATTTGTTCATGGGCTAGAGGACTTCAAATGGTATTGGGTCAGTAGGCCTCGTTAGGTCACACATTTGACTTGATCTCAGTAACATTTAGTTCAAATTTAATTTGCAGATGGGCCTAAGTGGACTTTACAATTTGGATCACTGGATGGGCTATTTTTGGAGCTATCTCGACCCAAATGAATTTAAAATTCACAAATAGAATTAGGAATAGACCCAAATAGCCCAAAAATTTGTCACGGTGCTACTGAAATATAGGGTAAGGTTACTAAAATTCATCACTATTAACCTATTTTAACGTAATTTACAACTGGAGTGAAAAACTACACCTAGTATCTTTACGCTATCTGAGTAAACGCATCTTAAACATAACTATATGATTTAAAACCTTCCAAAATTTTACATATTTGAAGTACACAATTATTTAAGTTACATATAATTTTACAATATTTTATTAGTTTAAAATTCATTGTATAAAATATCACACAATCATATATCATGTTCATAGTCATAAACACAAAGGAAATACAAGTCGTACTTATTGGTTTTTTCATGATTACTTAGTGGCTATATTAGGATTAAAATTTTACCATGAATGCATAAAATTACCATGAAAAATATGGATTTTTGTTCATCAATTGATCCGACAAGGTCAGAGAGTAAACATTGGAGAAAGGGGCACTTATATCACCATCATGGTCCAAGTCGCCAACTTTTCTCAATTGTTACCCTCATACATGCAAATTATATGGCAAGAAAGGTAAACCACAAAACACAAAAGTTGTATATCTATATGTTGTGAGTGCAAAAAATAAAAATTGTGTAAATGTGACATCATAATGGCAAGATATGATTTTTATACTGTAATGGTGCATTTCAATGACCTTCATACACTATAAAACTCATATATATTTATATACTTGGACAAATATGATAAATGAGAATTCAAAATTATCCTATCATTCATATATACACTATAAAAATGTTCTAAAAATATTCACATGGTATAATTTAAGCAATACACATTAAACAACGAACAACAGTGGCAGCCCAAACTTGAAGCCAACGAGTTTTGCATATTTTATGCATCCAACCTCAAAGCCTACCACCCAAGGTTGCTAGGAACGTGGAGAGGTTTGCTTGGAGCTCCAAAGAGGAAGAAGGCCAAGGACAGTAGAAGAATGGTTGGAGGTGGAAAGAGAAATGGTGAAAACGTGAGGGAAGGGTGGTTGGTTTGGTGATGACATAGGCATAGGTACCATACCTATAGAGGTATAGGTGCCATACCTATAGAGGTATAGGTATCATACTTATAGAGGTATGGGTGGCATTCATATAGAGTATGTGTGTCATACCTATAGGGGTATGGGTGCCATACTGGTATGAATTAGTTAGTTGTAACAGCCTGGATCAGTTGTAACTGATTCCAACTGAATTGAATGGCAGTTGTAACTGATTCCAACTGAATTGAATGGTGAAACTTGGGGCTGAAGTATGAGGAAACGTTGTATAAAAGAGAGACCCAACGATCTGTAATTTTAGCTTTTGATTAATTGAATTCTGTTTTGTTGTTGTTGTTTCTTGATCTGTTCCTACCTGTAGGGAGATCTCAAAGGATTTGCTTGATCCCGTTTTTCCAATCCATTGCTGTCAATCCGCTCTTCTATCCTCTATTTTGCAGGTTGGCGTCATCTCCATGGCTCCGGCTAAGCAGCAAGGCAAGCAATTGAAGGGGAAGGAGATTGTGGTAGAGCTGGGAAAGGAAAATCCTACCACATACCTATTGATGTGTAGGTTGGGTTAACTAAAGTAGTATGAGTTGAGTTAGCTAAAAGAGTTATGGGTTATTTTGAAACCCAAAAACATACGGTTTTTACCCTAAAGCAATCATAAAGCAATCAGGCCTACTTCGAAAATTGCACTGCAGGTTCCAAAAGAGGTTAGGACGATCTGAAAGGTTATCAAACACACGATAAACACACAAAAGACCGCGGATGACACACTCCTAAGATCTAACTATATACGATTAAATTTAAACAATCATTATAAAGTCGGGTGTGCGGCATCCAAGCAGGCGTACCTAACGCCAAAGGCGACTAAAGCCAGGCAACTTACAACATAACATATACGAACCACAACAAAAAGGGTCGGAGCCTCCTAACCTGATTCAGGTAACAACCGAACCGGCCTTAAACCTGTAAAACCCATGACTCGAGTCAGGGTTTTATTACAGCGAACCTTTCAGTTCAACCCTCGGTTCGAGTCGTGTCAGTTCATAGACCGCATGTTGAGTCATGACCAGCCGTGTGTTATGAATGATGAGGGTTAAGTGTACTTGATTGTATGATGATAACATAGAAAAGATGGTGAGAAATGAGTTATCAGAATATATGAAAGTATGGAGTAATTTTTTTTTTTACGGATTTGATCATAGAAATAGCTTTAGGTCAATTATTGCATTAGGACGCGTTATTTGGTAGTTATGGTGGGTTATTATCTATAGAGCATGTCAATTTGATGTTATAGTGTTTATTTTATTTTAGAGGATTTTTTTCTAATTGTTTTAGTTTTTTTTGGATTTATTACGAGCTAGTTATTATTTTGATACGAGGAGGAATCGAGTTAGTACTTAATTACAAAATTGCCATTGTGGTGTTTTTTTTCTCCCCAACCCGACACCTTTTCACCCAAACCCAATTCCGCCACCTTGGGTGGCCGCCGCCGCCGTTGCTGACGCCGTCTCAGCCGCCGATCGCCCGCAACCCAGCTCGCCGTGCCACCCCGACCAAGCTCGGCCATCTCCCAGCCGCCGCGACGCCAGAAATCGACCCCGATTTCACCACTGTCCCGA
>JAVDBV010074437.1:0-11002 GCA_032619315.1 Piper longum
TGCCCATGTTGGATCGAGACGGATGTTGGGAAACTAAGTGACGCTTGTTGGTTCTTCGTGTTGCAGAGGTACACGAGATTCGTGACGGTAATGGGAGGGGACATTACCAGGCCGGTAGTTGGTGGTGCACTACCGTGCCATGCTCATGCCTTGCGAGGCAGGTTCTGCGGGACTAGATACGTGAAGCACTGTGTTGTGTTGGATGCCTGTTATTCCGATGCGCTATCATCAGGCTTATGCGTGCTGATCGTGATCGAAGTCAAGGAGCGGCCTAAAGTGCCAATCCAATGGGAAGGCTGTGATACCACTTGTTGGGCCCTTCGGGCCCCAAAAATGACTTGCAACAGGTTCATGGGCCTCTTTTAATCTAAAAGCTAGCTTAAGAATTAAGGCTTTCCCATTAGCCTATATATAAGTCACCGGTTGCCTCCAAATGAGATGTGAGATTAACCTAACAATTATCTCATTCAGCATAAATAAATTTTAGCAAGCAGGTGCCCGAACATGGGAATACAAAAGAATTAGAAACATACATCTTCCAATGCCACAGCCAAATCGTCCCTAGTAATGATCAATCCCCGTAAGCCTCTTGCGCTCCACATCTCTTGGATCCTCAATCATGATTGTCTATTTCACCTGACCACATCAAAGTCCAGCACACACAACCCTAAATTTTCAAAAAACAGAATTCCGCAACACTAGATGTATATCATACATCTATTTAACAAAACAAATCACAAATAGGTGTGCTCATTAGGAAAGTTCAGCTGAGGTTTCCTTGGCTCAAGCTCAGCTCATTTATTTTTCGTTTCAAAACTCAAGTTTATTTTGTGTTCGAATCAAACCTTGAGCCAGCTAAATTTGTAGTCAACCATTAACTCCTATTTTAGTGCAAGTTACCCCCCAAAAAAAAAAAAACTATTGCAAGATCTACAATCGTCTCAATTGTTCATCTCATCAAATTGCCTATTAAAATACAATAATAGTCATAAAGCCAATTTTTATGTACTTACTCATGTGGCACCACGTGTAGTGATAAAAGGTTGGTCCCACTTTTCCCGTGCCATTGTGGGCCACGGGCCAATGTCGGGCTTCGGGTCTTGTGGGATTAATTAATCAGATTTGTCGAAACCGGGCCGTAAACTGCCTGACTACATTTTCTACCTAGACATAAATGTATATTATTATTATTATCCACGGCCCTTGCTCTTTCTCCTTGCCTATAGTATCTAATCTAATTATTAAAAATGAATTGAGCATCCTCTTTGCCTATATTATCTAATATATTTATTAAAAATAAATTGCGCAGAGTACTACCTTATCAAATCCACAAGCTTTTTAGTCGTTATTTTTAGGATTTTAATAAGTCTAAAATAACGCTTCCAAACGCCTTATTAAATCATTAATTGAAAAATTACCCATTTGGTGTCAAGTGTATGATTACCATCCAGTAGAAGAACTAGCGGAGTTCTTGTTTCAAAAGAACTAGCGACGTTATTCAATGACCAAATCCGAAATCATGGCAGACGACAAGAAATGAGATTATGGCTCTCAACCAAGCCGAGAGGCACAATATTACTTACGAAACATTCCTCCAGACAACCACTGCCTCTTAAATCCAACTATATAAAGTGTTTGACATTTAAAACTACGTACGAAGCATATCCTAAAACCTTGTCGACATTTAATCAGATCGACCATGAGGGGGTAGGGCGAAAGCATCTGGATATGGCAATGCCGGCAGCCTTGGAGGAACCTGCAGTCATGCAGCCGCCTAATTGACGGGCTGGGTAGATTTTAGCTTCTCGGTTTCAAATGGCAGAAGTCTTAACCATCTATTCCCCAATTGCTTTCCTCCAATAAAATTCGCAGCATTCAAATTATTAACAGAACTTGCACATAAAAATTAATTGCATAAGGATTAACTCGATTATCTGAAGTTTGAAAATGACAACACCACATAGGTCCATAATAGTTCACAAACTATGGGCAAAAATTGAAACCTCCGGGCTAAGTTGCACTCTCAAAATCGATTTTTAACAAATGACGCTAGGACAACTCAAGCTCCTTACTTAACTCTCAGTCTGCTCCCTCAATCTTCTGATGGTGCTCCTCACGGTCACTGCACTAGCAGTGCTGCAAAAGAAAAGCAAGAGAACGCAATATAAACAAATTGAACAGAACAGATAAAAATCACAAGCAAAAACATTATCATTCACTCACTTCAAGGTGTAAGCACCGCCTGCTTTGACTTTTCCACAGTCCTTGCAGCCCCAGATGCCAACAGCTTTTCTTTTGACAGAAAACTGGAGCGGAGAATATCAAAACTCAGTCATGAGCATTGGGATATCAAACAAAAGTAACAACTCATTTAACCAAAGATGGTCTACTAAAAAAAACAAACATTTAGGCATTTGCAAATCTATGGCTACACAGCGTTGTTTATACAAAACAACCACAAAAAGGGTTAAGCAATCTGCAGAAAAGTTAGCAAAACTACCATTTATAGCATTAAATCCACAAGGCCGTGCAAATTAACAATAAAACATTATCCATAAAAGAAACTAGTCAATAAAGAAAATAGACCTTATCAGAGAAAGTGTCTACATAAATAATGGCTTCTTTTAAGTTGATCAACTCTGATTAGTACATAAAAAAATTCACTGATAGCATATGAAACGCCAATTACAACGAGTAAATGCACACCTTTCCGCAAAAGTCACAAAGATACTTGGAATGCTGGCTCACTTCCATTTTTTTAATCTGCTTGCGCAAACTAGCACCATACCTGGTGCCTGGCAAGAAAACAAACATAAATATTAGAAACCTAAAAGTAAAAGAATCATTACGACAAACTGAATGGAAGAGATATATGTACCATATTTTCCCACAATGCCAACCTTCTTCGTCCTCTTAGCCTAAAGTAGAACAAAAAAATTATCAATACCTGCGTAAAAAAAATCCACAAACCACAAAACAGTTGTGCATTTCAAATAACTATGCCCACAAATTCACAGCTATCAACAATCTCCTAGAATATCCTCTTCTTGTCATTTGGCATCTAAGCCATATTCTGCAACAACTACTACATACACCCATCTTGATCAAAACTCTCTTTTTTTATTCCCATCCACAAAATAACGGCTATCCCTTTTCATTGTCATTAAAAAACCAAAATTAAAAATTAAAAAATAAATACGCAATACTGCAAACCCAAAAGCAGATCCTGCACAACTGCGCGCAAATCCACTCTAACACCATCTCACCATCCTCTACCATCATACACCCTAAAATTCTACACCAATCACACAAACATTTACGCCTACACCCAACCACCAACATTCAATTACTCCATAATAACAACAACATCACAGCTTTTACTCTTCCAAAAAAAAAAAATTACAACTTCAAAAAAATGACCATCACACACACACACACACACACACACACACACACACACTCAATCGACCTAATCAACCAACAGAAAAGAAGGTAAGCAACGAAATTTTACCATCTCCGGTTTTGCGGAGTGGATCGGAACAGAAATTGCGAAACCCTAGCAACCACCGAAGATTTAGGTACCCCGCCTCGCCGGCGCCGCCGGCCATTTTTGTAAGCCCTAACAGGAGGAGATCGGACGGTCGCGATCTCGTCATTGGAAATGGGCTTTTTTGTTTAACTGCTGTATGGGCTTAAAAGATTGCTGATATCTCAACGTATCGGCATGTGAAAGCCCA
The DNA here is from genome assembly GCA_032619315.1 of Piper longum. Lineage (NCBI taxonomy): Eukaryota > Viridiplantae > Streptophyta > Magnoliopsida > Piperales > Piperaceae > Piper > Piper longum. The sequence goes on from JAVDBV010074437.1 coordinate 3,738, forward strand.
TGGAGAGGCCCACGGCTACCAAAAGTGGCTTGTACATTAACGCTTGGTTTAACTTGATATTAGACTCCATAAAAGCTCAGTTTAGGGCTCCATAAAAGCTCCATTCAGGGTTTCTATCAAACTAAAATGAAACAGAGAGCTTTGGTTTGTGTCTGTTTGATTGAGTCCAACTATATTTTAGGCATTTATATGAGTTTCTTCTTTATGAGATATAAAATAAATACTAAAAAATGACTTTACAATAATTTTAAATAAGAATTACAAATGTTGATATTTATAGGAAAATATAAAAATATGAAAATAATAGCTAAAAAGTGTGTCTTCTGAAATATTGGTAAAACATATAATAACAAAGGCATTCTTCAAAAGCATTCACGAAAGAGGTTAATCGATTTTTATTTTTATTTTCAATCACTCGAAAAACGGTTGGAGCAGATGCTAATGCTTCCCATAGTTGTAACCGTGAAAATTTATTTTCTACATGTGACTTTTTTAATTGTAATAAAATTAAATTTATGACAATTTTTTTAAATATCTTGTGTAAAATGTTAAATTGCAATCAAACACCATATTAATATCAACTAGTAAGAACTTATAAGTGTCAAAAAAAAAAAACTAGTAAGAACCTGTGGACTATATAATATTGTGATGTATAAATTTAGATGGTACAGTCAATTGTCTCAAAAAGCTCAAGCTATTAGGAAAGATGACCATTCAAAAAAATAAAAAGGGTTTAGCTTGGCATGGACAAATAGGGCAAATAAAACTATTAGAAATAAATTAAGGCCATTCAATATTCTTCGCCATATAGAATTCTAACCCAATCAAACGGCCCTGGAAATTTAGATTGGTGAAGCTTTCGAGAAAAAGAACCATTCAACATTCCCTTTCTTGTGCAAGTAAATATTTAGCTTCTTAGCACAGAGACATACACAGCATAAATAACTTATCAGACAGAACATGAGACAACTTAATATTTCTGAGCATTCACTAATTACTTTAATATAGTGTTTTTATCTCGGCCTTTTTTTATTAGTTCTAGTTAAACGATAATGGTTACCAATTTTGAATTTCCTATCGTAAATAGGAAACTTGATATGATAAAAGATGAAGATGATGTTAAATTTCACGCATGCATGTGTTCGCTTGTACATTACGGCCACATAACAACCTGTTTGTACTTGGCTTGCTTCGTCAACATTAAGGATTACCACATTATCCATTTCCCTCCAATCAAATGTATTACTAAAGAAAAAAAATGTATTACAAACTTACAAACCAAACAAATAATATAGTTCAAACAATCATGCTAAGAAAAATAACAATTTTTCCGTCAGACTCGCCAACTACACTGTTCAAAACGAAGGGAGCTCTTAGATAATCATACTTCATAAGCAAGTCAGAGAAGGTGGGGGGAAAAAACGTTTTAGCATATAGAATATACACAAGAAAGCTCCCACCTTCGTTATCTTTCTCTCTATGTCTACATCATTCACAACTCCATAGATTGCAAATAGTTACCGGAAACGTTTATTGAAGAACAAATGAATGAACCCAAAAAAAATTTGTTGGTTTCCGACCATCGAGTGCACGGGAAGCAGCAGTCTACCAGAGCGAGACAATATTCTACACGGCTACGAGCAAACTAAAGTGTTAAACAAATGATTAAAAGTTGCTCATGAATCATGAGCCTGTTGGGCATAAGTTAGGGGGAGTTGGGAAGCAAACGGGATGCCCCATTCTCAGCAGGATTTCGTGAGTAGTCAAGACCTGGTTGTCTTCCCAGTTGAACCTCTCTGCCATGATTTTTGCTGAGAGTTCTTGCTTTAGCATAGGGGGCTTCTCTTGCTGCATTTCAAATGCAATTGTCATATTCAACTCCTCACAAAGGAAAAGGGAAGCTGATAGGTTGAACTATAACTCCAATATCCATGTATATAGAGCATGACAACCAGAAATTTTTATTGTTGCCTTTAAAGGAAAAAAATTGTAGCATAATCTTTGGCATATAAATCTACCTGCAAGTTTTTGTGCTCTAAGAATGTTTTGCCTTCTCTTCCACCAGCATACTGAACAGAGCAGGATGAGTAATACCGCAAATAAGAGTCCCACTCCAGTACCAATTTTAGAGGCCAAAGAAAGGCGAGGACCGCACGGTGGTAGTCCAGGTATGCCACAAAGGCCTGCATTATCCGTGAAACTACAGTTGTGCAAAAAACTCGATATCAGCTCATACGATGAAGAGAAGCCTAAAAATACAAAGAGATTAGACAAGGTAAGGTACTCACTTGAAACTAGCCCTATGAAGCAGTCGTCCTCCAACTGCTGCTGGAACTTTTCCAGATAATGAATTTCCATTTAGATTTCTGAAAATAATTCAATATAATGTTACACTTTCATTAACTGAAATTTTCGATCAAGTATTAGAAACAAATAAAATATCTTACAGCCTGCGCAGTGATTTTAGTTGTCCAAGACTTTCGGGGATTGTGCTATTTAGACGGTTGAATGAAAGATCACTGAAAATAACAGAACACGATTAAAATATAGTCTTAAAAGGCAACTTGGAGTACATCATTTTGCACAAGGTCCGCAGAATGTATTAATTTGATCAAATTGAAACTGGTGGGAATCTCACTAACATGTCTTAATTTATATTTGCATCATCTAAAAAGTTGTTATGCTGCCACATTCAGAGCTGATCATTGCAAATTCTTGAGAAGAATATGTGAATCCACTGTACAAGAGCTCTATGATACGAGCTTAACTCACCTCCTCTATACCAACTCTATGGGTAACCACTTCAGGCACTGATTTTATATAAGATGGAAAAATTGATACTCACAGTGTTTGCAAACCAGCAACTGTCCCGAGAGAGGACGGAATGACCCCATGAATGCTGTTTCCACTCAAATTACTACACAGAAACAGCGCAGCAAAATCACTGGTCAATATTTCGAACAGGATTCTTAAAAATGATAGATGAACAGAATCAGTCCAAACTATAAAAACATACATGCTTTGCAGGTGATGCAGCTTGGAAATTTCACCTGGCAAGGAACCTTTTAGACCTTGATTGTCGAGACCTCTGCAGAGCACATTAGTTGCTTTTCAGAAGTCAACGACATACAACACAAAAAAAATGAATTTATACAGTGAATTAATTTGTACACCATGGTAGCAACTTACTCTCGCTTTTACTTCAGTTTTTTTTTATTATTAATTTGTTTAATATAGCTTTTCTTCAGATTTGAAACATGTTTGTGCAAACTAAAGTATTATTTTGCATATATTTAAATGATTAGCAAGAGCTTACAAGCCATCAATCACCCACGAATTTTCCTTTTTCAAATATTGGCAGTCCACTCCACTCCAAGGATGCTGCTGAGGCACACATGGATCACCATTCCATCCAAGACGAAGAGGCAGTCCCAGGGAAGCCTTCAATATTTGCAGTGTCTTGACTGTTAGACGTGATCAAAAGAAAACACAGTGTCAGTTGTTTGGAAAACAATGTCTGACCAAAGAGCAAGTTTCTATTTGTTCATCACAGGAAAAATACAAAGTTTTCTCCAAATTATTTGCACGAATGAGGGAACTGACAATCAATTTCAAGGTAAACTCTACTTAGTCCTCCCAACATGAGGTTAAAGCTAAATGGCAAATGATTATCAACACATGCTTCTATACGCTTGGGCTAGAAAGTAAACCACAAATTTCATAACCACTTTGAAGATAATATTATTTGAAATTAACCATTACATACCTTCTCCACCTGACGTTGAGGACTCCTGGGCAATAACTTCAAAGATTTCTATGGCATTTACTAGTGCATGTTTTCCTTTAGTTGGGTGCATGGTTATGGTCAGCGACCTCCCATCGACAGCAACAGTCTTATTAAGTACAAGTGCTGTATATGGTCCCCCAGCTAAATTCACAATATCAACATCTTTAAATGCTGTATCACCGTTAATCTGTATATCAAACATTCTTTGCCCTTTACTGGTAATCCCTTCCTCAATCTCAGCAAAATGTAGCCATATTGAGTAGCTTTTCTTTGGATCTACATCCATAGAAAATGACAAATCAGGATCAGCATCAGTACTCACAATTGCATACTTGTACAGCCTCTCGGGATAGAAGTTTGGGGGAACGGAAACTCTGTGGATAGCTTCTTTAAAAGTTATAAGACGATCGGAACCTTTCTTCAAAGTGTGAATGGGAAGCCAAAATCTGTCTCCTCCCCATCGATTGGCACCATAGTCTTCACCATATGCAGGTTTGGTATCACCAGAATTAACTCTTTTGACTGTTCTAAGTATTATTTCCTTGCTCCACTGAGGACCAAAATTGTACCCGTTGTCATCTACTTGCAGAATCTCAATTGAAAGGATAGACGGGTCACCATGGCCTGTGCTATGAAAGCATACCGAGACAGACTTAGATTTAACAAAGACCAAAGCTTCTACAAATGACTGCTCATCATCAAGACTCCAGTCTGACTTCAATGAATAGATTTGTGTTCCTTCAATCGACACATCAAAGAGTGGCTCATTATCTAGACCGAGGTCAGAAACTAGCGCAAAGAATGTTCTTACTGCATAATGTCCGTTGGGCACATTCTTTATAATGTAACAGTTGTTAGGTCCATCAGAGAGTGGAAAATAGCGAAGGGTAGAGAGTGATGGGGCAATAACGCTTGTTCTTGAGGCATTACCAGGGCGTCCTCCAGTGTAGGCATAATCTTTGTACCACAGGGTACCAGCTGGTGGGGTGTGTACATTTACTCGGGATCCACAGGTTATCCGAATAGCAACAGGATCTGCAAAAATAGAAGGCAATCAAATTTGACAATACTCGCTAGTCCCCAATAAGAATGTTGTAAGAAATAACTAACATTAGCCAGCACTCGAAAGTACAGTGCACTTATATAAAGAAATGATCCAAATATTTTTAAAATGATTTTTATCAGGGGCATGGCATTAAGTAGGCAATCTATGAGTACATAGACGATGAAGGTGAATAAGCTTAACTATCACCTACAAGTTGAATTTTAATTACCGCAAAGAATGACATTATAGTTTCTTAAGGGTACCTTTGGTTGACATGTTAATGAAAAAAAAAACAAATGAAATAAAAATGCAACAAGGTAAAATGACATGAAAATTTTAAAAAATTTCTTATATATTTAGATACTAGGAAAATAAGATGAAAATGTGATATTCCTTCTCACGTACACGTGCATGTGCTTCCCAAAATTTCTCCTAATTTTTTTTGTATTTCATATGAAAATAATGCTATGTAAGATTTGTATGTAGACTTACTTTGACTAAAATTATTATTTTTTTATTAAATTTCAAGACATCCAACCACAAAAAATTTAAGACAACTAAACAGACCCTACGCAAAAAAAATCATTCAAATCAGTTGCAAATAGTAGAAAACAGCAGATATAATAAGCTTCTAGACAAGCACTTAAAAACATTTCAGACCACAAAGTGCCTGTATGGCATGGCTGGCACATATGCTTTTACATTCAGAACGCTGATAACAACTGACTTAAAAGGAAAGTTTCAGCAGCATTCTCATGAAACAAAGACCCCAAACCCCTCTACAATTATTCTTTTTTATCTTAACTACAAATGAAAAGCAACAAACAATGTATGTTAGATACCATCCCTCAACAGTCAATCCTGATGGTCAAAAATTAAATACTTCATTCAAAAGCAGATCTCTAAGCCCAAATTCCACTCAAACACTCATTCCCATCTCTCTCCACCCACCACAATCACCAGCTAACAAAATCACCCAAATACCTTACATAAAAGAAGCCTCACAAAAGCACATTACATAAAATTAGCAACAAAATTACATACTGAAAACCGGATAATATGTAAGCTAAAAGACAGCTAAAACAAAAGCAAAAGCAGCCAAGCTCACACCTTTCCTCTGATGAGAAGGACCAAACAAACCAACCAAGAGCAGCAGAAGCAGATACACCGACATGGGCAGCTCTCAAAACCTCCTCCTCAAGTCTCCCCCCAAGCTCCGGCGAAGTGGGTCGAGGGCTGTGGAAAGCCACAGTGGCGGAAGCAGCTTGGGGGGAAGATTAAACAAAGCTTCGCTAAATGCCGCCATTAAAAGTTATATCCAATTTCAAAGCCGTGCTAAGTGCCAATAATGACAATTTAGTTATGAGCAGCGGGGTCCACTTGCTGGTGGACCACCGTGTCGGAATCGCGACGTCGTAGGTGGTGTCTGGTCGAGAGGAGTGTTTGGGGCCAATATTATATACCCAATGGGAGACAGCCATGTGGACTGGTGGGTCCGGCAGATCAAACTTTTCGAGTTCGGTGGGGGCGAACCCGCTGATCACGAGTGGTCACGGCCATTAAATGGGAGGTGCAGAACGTGACTGGGATGAAGCTTTCATCTTTTTTTCTTCGAGCTGTGGATGATTAATGATGATGGATAAATTGATGCTACATATTTGGCAAGATTCATCATTTGGACAGAAGTTGAAAAAGATACTTGTTCTTTGATAATTTTTTTAGTAAAAAATATTACTTGGGATTGGATCATATACTAGAGGGGTTCTTTTTTTTTGTGCATTTTATTAGCCAGGGGCTTACACCAAAAAGAGGCAAGACCGTTTCTTTTTTTTTATACCAACGAAACACTTCAAACTTTATAATTCATTTGAGGGTCTAACAAGCCAGATCAATTTGAATGCATATTACAACATTTTTTTGTTTGTCTTTAACTCATATTCGTCAATTTTATGTTCACGAAAAATACTAAATTTAAGACTTGAGGTTAATGCATATACGCTCTCAAAAAAATATTTGGATTAACTTGGCTCATATAATGTTAATAATGTTAAGATGTTTGTATAAATTGGTAACTTTTGTGCTATTAATAATTAATTAAGCAAAATATTATCTTAACGCATTACTTGATGACTACTTAATTAGTTTGATAGTAGTAGCTATTATACTTGCCTCAAGTTATTTTTTCTAAAAGTAAAATGTAATAAATATAATTAATCAAATTTACAAATATTAAATTACCAATATAGAGTGATCGTAGTAACCATACTAAATAGTTGTTTAGTTAATAAACATTTACTTCCTAATAATTAATACATATATTATTACAAACTACTTATTAGGTCATATGTCAAATGTCAAGCAACACCCTTTAATGAGCAAATGTGTTATTAGATAGACTTTAAAAGTGTGTGTGTATATATATATATATATATA
>JAVDBV010074459.1:0-10803 GCA_032619315.1 Piper longum
CGCTCGAGGGCGACGGCTCCTGTTAGTGCCCTTGTGAGAGTTCTTGAGGAAGTATATGCTTTTTATTCAACAGGAGGGTTAGCTCTCCTGTGCCATTTTGATATTAGTTATTTTCCGGACCGGTAACGCTCGTTACTGACGGTTTTGTATTATATGTAGGTGACGACTATGAGATAAAAGTGCAAGCCTGTATGGAGGAGCAATGAGGTCTTTCACACACACACATGTATTCGGTGACTAAATGTTTAATATTCTATTTATACTTTTATTATATTTGAACTGATATGAGGTAGTGAAAAGCATGATAATATGATTGAATGCTAAGATATAATGCCATAATGTGAATAATGAATAGAGGGCATAGGTGGTCTTCATCTTAAGACGCCGAGAGTAGATCCGGGTCGGCTTAACCGAATCTAGTAGATTATCGAACGGTTCGGTTGCCGGTAGTATTTCTGGTTCGGTTCAAGGGTGAGCCGAGTCGGGGTGTTACACAATATACTGATCACCGATCACAAACACACTTGATCACTTGAGTTGAAGTAGCTAAAGTTGCACATTTAAAGTTTTCTTCTCAAACTTGTTAAATTTGAATCCCCAATCAATTCAATAACATCATTAGTCTCAAACCTTTTCCCAAAAAGGTCAATTTATATCCCTGACCACTTCATCTCAACCATTAGATCATAAAGTGGTTAAGTGGGAACCGAACGACTAATTATTCATTTTAGGACTTCAGCCAAGTAAGCATCACTTCAATTCTTCATTTTGGTCAAAGATTCTTCTTGTATTGTCCTCAAATGCTCTATTATACCAAACGACTATATCAAACTTCAACTTGAACTGAAATCTTCCCTATACTGAACATGGACTGAATTCAACATTTAACTTTGCCAACTTTGCCAAGGGTTTGTCAATCCTCATGAAGCTTTGCAACACTTCCATATTCTTCCTAGTCTTGCCGGTCTTTAAGGTTCAACTCCAAGTTCCAAATATTTCAAAAACAAGAGAACCATACAATGAGCATGTTATGCAATGCAAATGCTTTATAATTGTAAGCCAATAAGACATTGGCAACCAAATGCATAGTTGGTCATTCTCCATTAATCTCAAAACACATTATGAAACCATGAGATGAATAAAAACAAACACTCCCCATATTCATTATGGTGCACGCACACTCCCCCTAGACATAACAAATGTCACACAAAGAGCTCTACACTCCCACTTTGTCATTTCAAAAAGGCTATAAAGAATACAAGAAGGAAATTGAAATGAACTCACAAATTGTCATGTGAAGGATCATCTAGGTAGTCTCGTATATTGGGGTAGTAGAAGTGGTATGGTTCGAGTGCATAACCTTGAGAAGGTTGCACATCCCAAATATTCATCTCTTGGTTCCATTAGAGCTAAGAGATCCTTGCATCCATTCTCCCCATCCTTGATGTCAATGCCCCAAGTTGCATCTCATTACTTGTTATTTATTGCTCTATCAAATCAGATTGAGCGTTCATCATCTTGACTTGATATATAAGTGACTCCACAAAAGTAGAGGTAGGAGGTAGGTAAAAGTCGGGTGTGGAGTCCCTTTAAGTACATCCTCCACATGCACGGGTATATTCTCTATTTGTGCATCCAAATTCTCGTTGGAGTCCATATAGGCATCAATTCTGGCGAGAAATTATCCAAATTCTTTTGCCACATAGCATCCTCTTAATCTTCATTGTGCACTTCCTCAATAATAGGAGTGGATGCCCTTTGAGTCCATGCCCGCTTACTACTCTGATTGACTAATTTGTTAAACATGATATATCATAGTCCATCACTTTCACCGACCTATGACTACAAAACTTGTTCTAATTCTTCCACCTCTTCAAGTTCCACCTCTTCAAGAACAAGCTGGTGAGAAGAAACAGCTCTTCTTTGATTTCGGCACAAAAATAGACGGTTGAGGATGAGCACCGACAAATTTATCCTTTGATGTGTAATAATATTCCAAAAGATAAACAAAGCAAAGTTAGTTATCTCATATAATTATCCCACTTGTGGAAGGATGTTAGACACCATGATTTGCTAAAACACCAAAGCCAAGTTGGTGAGATCCATGGTCTTCACTAGGTTTGATCTCATAGCACACTTTGGGAGATAACACTCATGAAAGGTACTTGCCGGCACATTGTTGAAGTAGGTTGTGCCATCCTCCTCCGAAACTCCCAAGTGTTAGCAATGATGCTTGAAATTAGAATGAAAATGTTGTCATCCACTTCCCTGTGATGAGGTTCATGTTCACCCTATCCAAAGAAAAATAGAACTCATAAATTAGCATCTTTGGTTCTCTATAAAATCCTCTGGGCAAAAAAGGTGGTCATTCATCATTGGTTCTCTATAAAATCAATGTAGCTAGAAAACTTGGAATATAGGCTTGCAATATTCACATGAGACTCAAACACCACAGCTTTTGTGTTGAAGTCTTCCATGGTTAGATATTGACTCTACTCAATCACACAATCCCCTCCTGATTGCCTTGTGGTGCCTTGCCAAGCCTGGCTGGGAACTACTTTCCCTTTCCTTCCATCTGGATGGGCTACCGAATGCCATGAGTTTCATCAACATATATAATAGTCCTTAAGCCATTTGGATTGATGAATTCACACAAACAGCTTACAAATTCAACACTTTGATCAATAGCCGAATGTACACTAACAATTGAACTAGCTAGGAGTTAATCCAAACATCATTACTTCCATCAAACAATAGAAATAGCCTCAAAATAATTCCACTTGAATCAATAAAATTCCAACTTTCGTTGGAGATGGCTATTGACACTAGAATCACTGTTTGAATGTAGCATCGGCTTAATCCACAGTGTCTATGGTCAAAACAAGTTGTGGCACTAACGAGGTCTTGATCACTAGTGAAATCTTCAATATAGTTGACAATGGCGGCAAGAATTTCGCTGAAGTGTTTTTCGGTGACCAAGGGTTTGATTTTATAAACCCTCCTCATATTTTGTTGTCGAATGATCTGCCGAACATCGTGTGAAGTCCATGAAAGGCTATTATCTCTTTATGAACTCGATCTATGGTCTTGGATGATGGTGTTCGTGTTGTTTCACATGTTTCAATGTTATATAATTGGTTATAGGTTTGATGGCATGGCATCATTGGGCGATATCTCAAATCTTGCCTTGGATAATAGTGTTTCATCAAGCTCAACTTATATTTTATCACATGATGGTACAATTCATTTAATGTATTCAGTAAAGTTTTATGGTAGGATCATATTGTAGTAAGAAATAGTAAACTTATATTTTGTGGTGGTTTAAGATGATGTTTTTTTGCCAAATAAGAATGAGTACAATTGTATTATCCCATGGGTTTGTATCTCATTTTTATAATATTATTAATATCCATTAAATAAAGATGATGGAGTTTGTCAATCTTAATCTGGTTGCATAGGTTTTGCTAGTGATGGATGGATCAAAACTTTGAATTTTGAAGTATCTTTTGCAAGAAGCTAGAGACAAAATGTTGAATATTTTAATGGCCAAAGTCTTGAATCATTCAATTTATTATTTTTTGAATTTATTGAAATCTAAAGAATAAAGTGATGAAAATTGAAAAGTCATTATTGTTTTACATGTATGGGTTTTCTATTAGGAGATTGATGGAAACGCAGAAGCTTGAAGTATCATTTACATTTAAATATAATAGTAATTTATTAGATCATGCCTTGGATAATAGGAATATATTATATTTTGTGTGAAATATAAAATTGAATTTAGATGTATTTCATTCTTGTGTTAATTTGTTAGTTTAGGATATGCAAAATAGGGAAAAAAGTTACAATATTTTAATTATTTGACGACAAAAAATGGTTAGAATTCAGTTTTGGTAGAACTTAGTGAATTTAGTTAATTGTTTGGTTGTCGTAAAAAATTTTAAATGAGTAAAAAGTTGTTATGATTAACACTATTGACCAAGCTATAACCAGACCATTTATAGCCCTACATAAGTAGATAGAAAATTCATATCCCTCTTCTAGATATTCATGTACTCCCATTGCTCATTTTCCTTCATTGAAGCTTCCTAAGATGTATCACTTATGTGCAAAATATAGGAAGTTAATTTTCACATTTGCATCCTATGCATATATACTAAATAGTTGAATAGTAAATAGATATAAGTCATGATTTTACCCTTATTTTTCTTGATCTTTGAATTCATCACCTTCAAAGTACATTGTATGCAACCAGTCTTGTGAATATATCAATGCCTCTATAGTTTCTCATTTCAAAGTACTTCTATGCTAACTAATGATACTTTTACCTATGCTAAATACACATTACAATACAACTATTGTAAGCAAAATAAGTGAAATGTCTCGTGCCTTGACAGGGTTAATAGTATTTTATACTTGTTTGCATTGTATTTTCAATATTCTAGAACATAAAATTCAACATCTTTCACAGCCTTCTTTGTTCAATCTTCCAGATAAGAATCTAATTTTGATTTTGATGTCTTCTTCTTCTTCTTCTTCTTCTTTTCAACTTCTTGTATAGACTTATTGTAGGATCATCATCGAACATGTTGTAGCTTTTAGATTCAACATCCATTTTATCGATCTCATTTTCAGAAGACTTACCTCGAGTTGCATATAGATTATAAATATCTTCCAAAACATCTATCACCTTCTTTAGCCCTATTTTAGCATAATCTTTATAGATTTGTGGAAAACAAAACTTAAACATCATCAACTTAAACCTAGGATCTAAAATAGTTACAATTGCTAACAACAAATTTTATCTAACCAACACTTTATAAATTTATCTTCCATAGATTTAATCATAGGCTTTATGTAAGTTTGTTCAGTTTAAGTTCACTAGCCAATATACACTTTATCCTCCACATCACTAGTAGGAAAAAATTAGTTGTTAGATATTTAGATCCAAATATTAGTTCAGTTGCTTAATAAAATTTTCCTAGCAATTCTTCAATGTTTACATAACTTCCCCAATCCTCATTGGAGGGGCACCACTTGTAGTTAGAATCATTATCTCTATAATGGGCAAAGACAGGTCTCACTTCTTTTGCTACTTTCACCATTAGACAAGTCAAGTTCCACCTTATTTGCACATCTAATATTAACTCTTTTTTTCCAGTTAAGCTAAATTGTGCCAAGGAGATTTCAAAACCCTAATTCTAGCTTGAAGAGCTTTTGAAAAACTTGGTTATTTCTTAGACATTATGTATTATCTCCTCCGTGTGCAATGCACCATAGTGCACAATCAAATTCATAACATGGTCGTTGCCCCTCATGTGGAAAATCTGTGTTAGATGTAAGGTATCATTTCTTAGAAAGCTCTCTTTCAAAATCCTAATCATACCCTCATAAATCCTATCATAATATTTGTCATTTCTTGTCCCATGTCGTGTTTGGAGGAGGAATGTGGCAAAATTCTAGTATGTTTTTGTAAAATTTCTAGCTTTTGGATACATAATGATCTACCAAATAAATATAATCTTATGTTCTCCTTGAAGTCCAATAGTCCGTAGTGAGGCAAGAAAGGCTAGCCCAATGAACTGTAGTCAGGCAAACAAGGCTACCAACTCCCAAATAATTCTTGATGTTTTCCTTTTCTTCTTGGTATATCTTCAGGAATTCCTTGCGAATAGTATGAATAGACCATTTCTGATGCTGTGTTTAGAGTTTTGTTATATAAATTGAATAGTTTGCTCTCCACAAACTTAAATGACTTTTCATTGACTATAATCATCTTTGTAAAGCAATTTCTTAGATTTATCTCTATCATAATTGAAGTTGGTAACTATATCATTACCCACTTCTTCTGGTATTGGCTCCAATATGATCAATAGTTACCCCTTTCTAGTTCTTTTAAGCTTCTTACAAATTTCTAAATGTCTTCTTCAAGTACTTGTGGAATCAATCTTTCACAATTTGCACTAAATTTTCTAGAAGGGGCATTCCACTTTTGTTTCTCTAGATGGCAATTTTGCTTTTATTCAATTCCTCCCACACTTTTAATCTCAATCTTATTTGGTTTTTAGTCACCTTATCTGATCAAAACAAAGATATACGCTTTAGGTAACTAAATACATATTGTTGTCATATGAGACTTGAAAATAGAAAAACTAGAATGAACTAAACTTTTCATCATCTACCCATAATGAATAATTTGTATACAAGTTTATTCTCTCACAAGTTTGTATTATCTAGTTCTATAATTTTGATCTTAGTTTACACCTTCGTACTAATTGGAATTTGTTTGTATGATTTTGGGTAGTGCATATAAGCGAATAAAGGATACAAAAGGGACATTGACAACTTGCAATACAATATGGGTAGAAAATTTTATGCACAGTTACAACTTTAAAATTATTTACTCTGTTGTTTAGTTGATTGAATTTTCATTTTGAAGATACATAACTTATTATAGCAAATATTAGAAACAGAAACTAGATCCAACTCTTGCAACAAAAACAAATTATTCACCGAAACAAATTATTAAAAATAAAGTAAAACAAGAGATAATTAAATGCAAGTTGTATTGCAGGAGAACTAACAGTAAAAGAAAAGGGAAAAGAAAAACACAAACAAACAAATGAGTTTGGTCAATATGTTGCTATAAAAGAATGTCAATAAGTTGATATCTATGAGACACTAGTGGTAAAGTTGAAGGATAATTGATTTATACATCACTTATAAATGATGCCTCTTCTTTGCGATAAACTAATTTATAAGTTAATATGTATATTGTAGCCTTGTAGTCTTATTAATAAATTATGATGGATTGATTTATGGTGCAATTATTTTTGCGAAGATAGTATTTATCTATATGAAGATTGCCTAGAAACACGCCAAAAAGAAATGGAGGTGGTAGACTCAAACAAGTAAGGGATGACGAGAGATTACCATCAGGAGATGAAACTTTGAAGAACAAGAACACAGGAACACAGAGACTTCTTCCAGGGGGGATTAAGGTCGTTCATTAAAAGGGGGAAATGAGCTGGGGTCAAAGCAAATTAAAAGCGAATACAGGAACACACATGGTAAAATTCATCTAAAAGTTTTAATTACTGCTAGAATGAGAATTTGTACCATAACAATTCTGGGTTGGAATTAAGTGCATTGAGAAGGTTATGGGCCATCTCAATGATCAACTTCCATATAAATTCTTTTGCTTTGATAAGATACGTACTTATAATAGAAATGGGAATTATTGCAGGTAGCGCCAAATCCACACCGAGTCAAGTTGAGTCTTCGAATCAAGTTGAGTCGAATCGGTTCAAGTTACGAGTTAATTCAATTCACGAGTCTAATTTTACTTGAGCAAAGTTGATTCAATTGTCAGTGAACTATGGAACAGCTCACATGGAAAGAAGTCCGGTTAGTTAGCCAATTTCAAGTTAAGAGCTGTAAAAGAATCGAGTTCAAGTTGACCGGAGCTGAAAAAAAAGCTTATTCCAAAACTCAAAACGTGACTCAAGAGTTATTGAAACTCTCGAGTTCACTCGCCCTTGAGCAGCCCTACCTACAGACTTTCTTTCTAATGGCAAGCGATTCACTGGAAAGAGGGGTAGCGGCAAGGACGACACACTAAGTGGTTTCTCTTGAGCTCTTTGATAGCTGCTGGTTGGGTCCTCTCCAACTAATTTTGGGGCGCTTGTCGACGTCATGGGATTGGTTCTAGTGATTTTGTAGTGATTCTTTGTTCCATCTTGGGTTTTCGACTTTTCATGTTCTTGTTTTCCTTTTGTTCTTGGTGTTTCTTTCTATTGTTTCTGTTTTTTTAATTGTTGGTTGTTTTTTCTTGTTTCTTTTGGTATGCTTCTTGTCTTAAATGTTGACTACTATTTTGCGTACACCTTCTATCCACCTTACAACTTCCTTTTTGAGGCCCTTTCCACCGATATCAAGATCTTGTCTTTGTGGTATGACAGTCTTATTAGACTAACACACTTATGAGGTTGATTTATGCAGCGCCGTTGCTCCTTTTGAATAATATGCCTATCATTCTCATACGTGGTAGCCCTTTCCTAAGCTTGCTTACATATTTCTACTCTTTTGCCTTACCAACCCTCTCTAGAGTGTTTCCGATTGACAGTGTGACCATGTTATATGGTTATTGTTTGTGTGTTTTTTGAGGTATGGAGTTGTGATGTTTGTATGTTTCAGTTCTTCTAGGCTATTTGTTGCATGCCTTTGTTTCATAAATAATAATTCCCATGCATTTGTTCAAGTTGGATTACTTCACTTTACATCCAAGTAAATAACATATTACCAACAAATTCCCAATCAAGGACGTGAACTGGAAGTCCTACACCACTTCTTGATCCCTCATCTAGTTAACCCCGTCCTCCCCGTTCTGACAAACGGTGCGCAAAACAAGCTTCCCCACACTACAAACCTCTTCAAATTTTATGCAATCATGATTCGAAAAAATTACTATCAACAACAGCTGATACTCTTGTGTAATATGAGAGGTTGGATTACAATGACGATTGGACAATGATGATAATTTTGCTTTGATAAGAAAAATCAGTCATGTGATCTAAATGAACACCTAGATTTTTAAAAATGCTGTTGATATATAAGAATACGGCTGATACAAAGCAAGCGCCTACTGTTCTACAAACATAAAACATCCACCATCTAAAAAATGCCCAAATAAATGTATGATCCAGTACCTCCCAGACATTATTCCAATCGCATACAAGTTTAGAATTAAAAAGGATGGAATTTTCACTGGAAAATGGGTCTTGTCAGCTTCGCAGTTTTGGTCGGTTCTTACTAACAATGATCTTTCTCCTTCACACATAAAGGGCCATAATATTTTTAAAATTGAACTCCTAGAACAAAAATATACATTTGTTGAGGTCAAAAGCAATAAATTGATTTTAATAGTGCGCATGGTTGCATTATTTTGTGTTATTTATTGTCAAATTATAAAGTAGTGACAATAATAATAAAAAATATTTGACAAAACTTTAACAAAATATAAAGTGGTAGAAGTTGTTTCCATATAAACTTCATAAAACAATAAAAAAAAATGTAGAGCCATATTTATTTCTTTCTAATGCCCATCTTTATCTCCTTCCCTTCGGCAAATATATTTTTATCGGCTCTATCACTTTTTCTAATTATAATCAACTTGTAACAAAATTATTTAAAGATTTTATAAAAAAATTTCTATTTGTAACCAAATAAACATGTACCCATATTATTTGTCCTTATATTTTATCTATATGGTCTTTAGGTAGTGAGATCCTCTAAATATGCTCTAGATAGAAGCTGCAACTGGTATAAGCTATGTGTATATGTACCTCATTTTAATTTTTATGTATAAAACATAAATAAGATCATGATTCTATTTCAAATTCATCATTGACTTCATTCATTGATTCTCATATCACATCTGTCCGACTTCCGAATTGTAGCGCACAGTAATGACTATATAACTACTATATCTATCTATAAGTAACCATAAACATTAAGAAAATAAAGGGTTGTTTAGAGGTGCCGAAAATCAGAGAAAATCCAACCAGCAACAGTTCAATCACTATCCATAGAAGCTACCCAAATAATGTTTTAGCATTAAACCCAATGGGTTGCAAATTTGAGAAGTTAAATTAGATTAGGGTACCCACTTGATCACTCACACACCAAAAATTTCATGTCTGCGTTGTAACCAGCAATTGAACGATTGACATACCTCCCTCACTTCAAAAACTTTAATAGATAAGAAGTCATTTTTCAATCCAAAGAGGCCCACAAAAACAGAGTAGGAAATGTTCACCCCTAATGTCTAATGAGTGGGAGTACAATGCTTGTCAAATCGTCTATCATCCTAGGCTTCTTAGCGCTTTTCACATAAGCAATGAACATATTTTCACACCACCATGGCCAAATGGTTTACTCATTGCCAGCACCGCAAAAGATTGAGGAATTTAATCAAAATCTAAGTCCAACCATCTTCCCATTTGCTTTCGTCAAAACACGGCTCAGGGATATTAACATCCCATGGGTTCATACTGGAATCATTACCTCCTCCATGAGCATTGGTATCCAACAGTCTAGTGTCTTCTGATTTCTCACCGCATTCTATTTCCTTGTGTTATGCATTGCTGGTATACGAGACATGCCAGACTTCTCCAAACCTAGTATTCTAGCCATACACAAACTAAAATTGTCTTCTGCAGGGCAGGCTTTCTGACAAATGCTGCCTTCTGTTGTGAAAAACGGGTAATTTTCACCAAAGATAACTAGTTCACTGTGAGAACTATTACCTAGATGACAAGCGTGAAAACTATTGTACTAAATAATTACCCTAAGATAAAGTTCCCAGGAAAGTTGGTGGGACACGATAATCCGCTTAAAAACCAACTCCTAGACAGAATTTTATCAAAACAAGTAATATAAATAGCACAATAATTAATACCAACTATAGCCGACAATAGCTATTAAATAGACAAGAAAAGAACAAGAACAAACACAAGAATTTAACGAGGTTCGGCAATTGCCTACGTCCTCGGACACTACCAAAATAATATTTCACTAAAGAGAAATATTACAAAGAGAGAAAGAATTACCGATGGTAGAAAAGACAATTACTACCAGTAGAAAGGGAAGTAGGTAATTCGGAATTACCCTTTGGGATGAATAACTAAAGAGGGGAAGGCCCTATTTATAGAAAAAAAACTTCTCCCCACTTCCCTCCCAAAGTGATGTGGGATTTTGCAATCCCATACAACAATTCTCCACCTTGACAAAATCCCATACAAT
>JAVDBV010074494.1:0-12462 GCA_032619315.1 Piper longum
CTTAATTGTTCCTTTTGCCATTTGAGTACAGTGGCGGGTGATATGGAAGGTGTGAGGGCGTAAGCGCTGTATGTATGTATGATTATGTTTATGAGCCGTGCATGCGAGCCGACATTTGTTTAAGTATGTTTGCTTACTGCCCTGTGTGAGGCATTCTTGAAGTTTCATATGTTTTCGTGGGTAATTGAATACCCATTTGCCAGATTGTATTAGTTATTTTCGGACCAGTAACATTCGTTACTGACGATTTTCTTATAATATATGTAGGTCTCGCAAATCCTGTATCGACTTCGGCGGAAGGACAGATAACACACTTGATCTCAACATATGATTTTCTTTCTTGTGTTTATTTATATTTGATGTATTTTGTTATTTATTTAACAATATCTTCCATTCTCATGACACTAAGAGGGTTATTTCGATCTATTTTATGGATCGAGTCTCACTGACTAATAATATTAAACATGTCTCGACTCGATCGTAACATTTCTGATTCGGTTCTTAAGTGAACCGAAATCGGGGTGTTACACCCTTTCTATCTCATTCTCATTCATTGGCCACTTTAAGCTATCCCTTGCATGAAAAAATCACTCATGACCCTCAATATAGAGGCCTAGTACTCTTAGGCATGCGCCTTTAATATCCTTTTAAGACACATGTCTAAACATGTGCTGCTTAGCAGTACTCGTAAACCTCCACACTTCTCCGGGTTTGAGGAACTCGAAGGTGGAGTTATCATGATCCCTCGGGAATGAAACGGGTGCTCACCAATTCCAAAGCCCGCTTTGACGAACACACATCCTACCTCAAGATTTGCCGTTGGAATTATCTTGTCTCACATCTCACTAAAAATGTGAAAACTACATATACATAGGACTGGGTAAGGATTTCAATATAATAGGCTTGAAGGTGTTGTGAGGTTGATCGAAGTTTCAAAAACAAACTCGAAGGATCTCATCCTTGAGGGTTATTAATCTGAAAATACAATTTGCTAAATGGCCCATGTGGATTGGGATATGATAAACCACTTGACATGTCCGCGCACCTGTCAAATTAAATCATGATAGAATGAGACAATAAATCAAGAGCGAGACCTAAACAGACTTGTAGAAACTCCAATCGTGGTTGCACACCTAGATGATAAACTCCTACTCCATGCCTACAAATCAAATCTATAAGCTAATGCCCGCTAATTAAATAATGCATCAAACTCATCACAAACATCATACTCACAATACACTCATCATCCATCAATAAAAAAATCATCACTATAAAAATATTTCTAGCTCCTCCTATTCATACCTAATTTATTATGTTTTTTAAGTTACGTTGCAGTCAATTATGATGCTCATATTTAATTTACCTAATTAGATCATTAGCATTTATTAAACACAATTCAAATCATATAAATATCACTTCATCCACAATCAGGCACATCAAACAATCAATCCTAGCATGTCATGCTTACAATCATTACTTTTAAATAATTAAATTGGAGTTAATTATACCTTGTATCGTTGGTAATCAGTGATGGCTAGGGTTTTGTCGGGTGGCTTGAGACTCGAATTTAGCACTCGAGGGCGTCTGAAATTCAATTGGATTCAACTAGATAAGTTTGGCAAGGCAATCGAGGGATTTCTGGTAGTTTTCAAAGGCTTTCTAGTGGATTTTTGGCTATTTTCCAGCGAGGCAATTAGGGCTATGGGCAGCGCTGGCTCGGTGAGCTCGACTCAATGGTGGTGGTAGTAAGGATGGTGACAGTGGTGACGAGTCGGCCGGGGTCAATCGGTCGTCCGATTGGCCCTTGTTCGGCCTTGGCGGTGGCGCTGGGTATGGGAGAAATGTCAAAGGGGTAGGCGGACGACAATGAAATGTGTCATATAGTGTGGTGAGGTTGCACAACGATTTAGCGTCGTGGAGATGAGGCGGCGATCAGGGATGCTCTGGGTGGCAAGACAATGGCACGCCGGGGCTTGGCGACATCAATTGGCGGCGGTACAACAGCCACAGAAGAAGGAGTGGCGTCGAAGATTTGGGGGAGAAGGTGTTGGGGAGAGAAATGGGTAAATGGCAATTTCATGAATAAAACTTGACTCACATCCGACTCTAGTAAAAAATATTAACTAACTCGTAATAAATCAAAACAAAATCTAAAAAATAAGGAGAAATATAATATAGACTGTAACGTCATAATGACATGTTCTATAACTAATAACCCACCCATTTGCCATATAATACGTCCTAATGCATTATTCAGCTTAAAAATAATTCTAAGATTAAGTACATAAAAAATAAATCACTCCATATTGTCATATACTCTGATAACTCTTTTCTTATCATCTTTCAGATATTATCAGCATATACACAGGTACACTTGACCCTCATCGCTCATAACCCACATGCATGTTAGGATTGGCTAGCCTCAACTCAGTACATGGTTTATGAAACTGACTCGACTCACGGTTGAACCACTGATTCGCTAATGTAAAACTCACACCCGAGTCATGCATTTTACATATAGGGCATTTAAATAAAATGACAGATATGTTCAATATATATGAGATGATGAAATACCCCAAATCTGCCTTTTCCTTTCCACACTTTCAAGTTGATTTGGTTAAAGATCTAATTAAGAAATTTCATGTAAAGGAGATGGGCAAAGAGTTTTGGAGCATGAATTAAGGGAGTTTGATTGTGACATGGATGCATATGCCTTGGAAGAAGAAGAGCTCATCATGTCTAAGCAAGTGATGAGTCTCCAAGCTAGTAATGAAGATTCAATAGATCTCATTCAAAGAGAGACAAAACCAACTCTTGAGCTCAAGACTCTCCCCTCTCATCTAAAATATGCATATTTAGAAGATAATTCTAAACTTGTTATAATTTTGTCTTCTTTGCCCAATGAGATGTAAGACCAATTGCTTGGAATTTTAAGGAACAATAAAAAGGCCATGGCACGGACCGTGTTAGATTTCATGGGTCTTACTTCCTCAATTGTGATGAACAAAATTTTGATGGAAGGTGATTATAAGCCCAAAGTGCAATTGTAAAGGCGAATCCATCCATGTAAGAAGTGGTAAGAAAGGCAGTAGTAAAGTTTTTAGATTTAGGTATAATCTATCCCATCTCTAATAGTAAATAGATAAGTCTGGTGCAAGTCGTTCCTCATAAGGGGGGTACAGCTATGGTAAAAAATGGCAATGATGAATTAATTCTCACTAGGAGAGTCACTAGGTAGCGAGTCTATATTGATTATAGAAAGTTAAATGATGCCCCTCGAAAGGACCATTTTCCTTTACCCATATTAATCAAATGGTAGAAGATTAGCTAGACATGATTTTTATTACTTTTTAGATGGATATTCTGGCTACAATCAAATCCTTATAACAACTGAGGATAAAGAGAAATGACTTTTACTTACCCTTATGCAACCTTTGTTTATAGATGAATGCCTTTTGGTTTGTGTAATGCTCCACTACTTTTCAAAGGTGCATGATAGCAATATTCCATGATATGAAAGAAAAATTTCTTTGAGATGTTTATGGATGATTTTACGTTGTATGGTTTAAATTTTGAATCTTGTCTCCATAATTTATCATTCGTTTTACAAACTTGTGAGGAGTCAAATCTCATATTAAATTACGAAAATTGTTTTTTTATGGTGAGTGAAGAGATTGTTTTTAGTCATAGGGTCTCCTCCAAAGGGATAGAGATTGATAAAGCTAAGGTGGATGTTATAGTGAAACTCCCAATTCCTACCTTTGTCAACGTTTTTTGGAGTTTCCATGCTCATGTTGGGCTTTATCAGTGCTTGATTAAAGACTTTTATAAAATTGTTAAACCTTTATCAATCTCTTGGTTAAGGATGTGAAATTTGAGTTTTATGATGATTACATTCATTCTTTCAAGGTTTTGAATAATAAGCTTATTACATCACCAATGGTGGTAGGACCAGATTGGTCCTTACCTTTTGAACTCATGTGTGATGCAAGTGATACATTTGTTGGAGATATATTTGGTCAAAGAAAGGACAAGGTGTTCATACCATCTACTATGCAAGTAGAACTTTCAATGAAGCATAATTGAATTATGCTACTACAAAAACGGAACTCTTGGCAATAGTATTTGCATTTGATAAATTTAGATCATATTCTAGAGGATCTAAAGTTATTGTGTACACTAACTCTACTGTTAAGTTTCTGATGGGCAAGCACGATGCTAAAGCAAAAGTTCTCCGATGGGTCTTACTCCTTCAAGAATTTCTTGTGGAAATTAAAGAGAAGAATGGGTCCAAAAACTTGGTGGCGAAATCTATAGTTCAAGATGGAGAAATTTAGGAAGAATTTCTACATGAAAATATACTATCTATTGCTTCTATTTATCCTATAACATCTGTCTTAGATATCTCCCTGAGGAATTGACATATCAACAAAAGAAAAAAAAAAATTCTCTTGTAAAACATTATTTTTGGGAGGAGCCACAATTATTTAACTTCAGTGCAGACCAAGTCATTCGAAGATGTGTCCCTAACAATGAATTCAAGAGCATCCTCCAACATTGTCATGATGGCAAGGTAGGAGGTCAGTTTAATTCAAATAAGATAGTTGCCAAGGTATTACAATCAGGTTTTTAATGTCCTACTTTGTTTAAAGATGTTAGAGAGTATGTTTCTCATTGTGACAGGTGTCAATGTATAGGTAACGTCTCTCAATGAAATGAAATGCCTCTTAACAAACATATTGATTTGTGAAATATTTGATGTTTGGGGTATTGATTTTATGGGCCTTTTTCCTAAGTCATGTGGGTTTGAGTACATTTTAGTAGTTGTGGACTATGCATCCAAATGGGTAGAAGCTTTGGCCACAAAAACTAATGATTCGAAGGTAGTACTGTGGTTTCTAAAGCGAAATATTTTTATAGTCTTGGTACTCCTAGAGCATTAATTTCCGATGGGGGGTAAACATTTTAGGAATAAGAAATTTTAATCTTTGTTGATTAAATATGGAGTAACTGATAGAGTTAGTGCCCCCAACCCTACTCAAACTAGTGGGCAGGTTGAGATTTCTAACGGAGAGTTGAAAATGATTTTAGAAAGGAATCTTAATGCATATAGAAAAGATTGATCATTTAAACTTGATGATGCATTGTGAGTGTGTCGTACTGCATTTAAAACTCCAATTATGATGTTACCTTTAAACATTTATATTGGAAAACATGTCATTAAATTGTAGAATTGGAACATAAAGCATATTGAGTTACCAAATTTTTAAATTTTGATCATGAACATGCAGCCAAGAAAAGGCTTTTGCAGGTAGATGAATTGGAGGAGTTTCACCTAGGAGCATATGAAAATGCAAAACTGTATAAGGAAATTACAAAGAAATGGCATGATATACATATTATTCCCAAGGAGTTCAACATAGGCTAACAAGTTCTATTGTACAACACTTGTCTTCGACTTTTTCTTTGAAAATTACAATCTTAGTGGACAGGTTCTTATAATGTTATCCAAGTATTTCCTTATGGGACGGTGGAAATCCAACTTGGTATGAATGGTCAAAAATTCAAAGTTAATGGCATCATTTGAAAATTTATTATATGGGCCATTTCCATCCTTGGCCTTCCACCACCGTGCTCGAGTGTCATTAAAGGCTATAAAGTCAACCTAACTACTTTGACTTAGAACTACATTCACTACTCATTTCTTTTTGGCTGAACGTTTAATTAGTCGTGCACCTGGACGTTATGGCAGCGTACGGGCACTGAAGGGAGATCAAATTCTAGGAGTCAGAGCCTAACCTAGTGTTTGCCAAGGCCAGGGTGCTAGAAAGAAAAAATAATAATAAACTAACACTGCCGGGATGCTGTAAGGGTTTTTCAATTCGAGAGTTAGCATCCACCCTGACATTTGCCAGTGTCAGGGTGCTTGTGTTGGGTTAGAAAAAAAAAAACCCAACTATGGGTTTTTCGCTATCGGGCAACTTTTAGTAGAGCGATGCCAATGATCAACCTAACCCTTTGTCACAGTCCTATCCTATGGTAGAATTTTTCGTCCCACTAGAGGCACTGTGATGACGAATTTCCCTCTTGGAAACACTTAGCCAACACAAATCCCGCAATATGAGATCAACTCCAAAAACGAAACTCGAACCACAACACTATGTGTTCGGTCACAACCACGCTATCGAGGTTTCCGGTGAAAATACCGAAACTGCACGCTCCCGATACCGTAACCCCAATCAGCCTTTGTTCGATCACAATACCGATACAGCGCTCTCGGATACCGCTACTCGTAACGATATGCTGTCCCGAGAACCAAACAGCACCACGCTACCCGACCGCTCCAAATACCAGTATACGTACTTGGAGTCGTGCCGTCTGTCCCTTGCTCGTCTTGGTAATCAGTTCCCACAACTGATCCCTTGCAAATTTCGTCCACGACCTGGAAATAGAAATTCCTTGCCTATAAATGGCAACCAACAAGCAACCAAAACAGATATATGGGAAACCACTTCCCAACCAACAAGCAACCAAAACAAGTACTTTACTCACACTTCAAGACTTGCTCGGCATGTGGACAGCCCCCACAGCCTCGCCCCATTGATCACTACTCACAATGGAACTCAATACGAATTACTTTTCACAAGTAATTCACACAACCCAGATCGTCTCCCACAGATTGATCCCATTACATGCAATCTATCAAATTAGACTCAACATGCAGGTTGTCCAACGAACGTGTACCTTGAATCAGCAACTCCCCATGAAGTTCCAGCACTTGCCACAAGCGCCGGCTACAGCAACTCCGGGAAATCCTTCCTCTCGGCTTACTCTTCCCCCAAGAGTTCTTCCACATGTCATCCTCCTTTCCACCAAAGGAGTTCTCCTTTTATAGGCTTCAACTCGTGCTTATCTCCAACACCAAAGATACACCTCTGATCCTCCAAAGCGTGTTCCAGGATTGGATAAACACGTTCCCATGTTATCTCCAAACTCAGGAGATAAACCTTGGATCCTTGAAAACGTGATAAGGCATCCTTATCCACTTCTCCAAGATCGTTGCACCAAGATCATGATCTTCACCAAGATCCGATCTTCAAACTCTAGCAAAACCCTTGGCTGCACCGCCTGGTCATCCCATTGCACCCACCTGGTTCGACCCTGACCAGAAAATCTGACCATCCTCGGACCAGCACCAAATTCCAATCAGAATATCGGAATCCTAGTTCCGCTAGGAAACCCAGCCTACCTCTCACAGCACCAGCACACGCTACCGCAAGAATCCGAGCACCGCACCAAATATTTGGTTCGGTACGCCCATGTGCCTAATCCCGCTGCGCGCACCCACCAGACAGCCCGTTCCGATATTTGTATCGGTACGCTGCCCCGCACCTACCGATGCCCATACCGCTATCCGTAGCGGTACTACTCCTCACTCGGTCGTGCCATTCGGTACGCTCGGCATTGAACGGACATGCTCGGACATGCTCGGTACTGCTTGCAACCCGAACCATGCGCACCCGCAATGCTCGGTCACTCGGCAGCACCATAGTACACTATGCAACAAACATGAGTTAGGCTTGGTATGTTGTTCCCACCATTCGGATAGCCACCGCTACCCCCTCATAGACGTAGGAAACCTAGGGACAACACCCAAACCCTAGTTACCGGCGACACCCATGAATCAGGGCTGTAACACCTTCCACACCATCACCGGTCACTTCCCTCATCACCAGTGTAGTTGTTCATTGCCGGCGTCGCTATCGCAGATAGCGACGCCCTCCCAAGCCCTCACCTTCTCTTCCTTTTCTCTTTCTCCATTCTATTCTCCCCTGTTTCAATTGCAACAAAGGAATGCCCTTTGTCTTTTTTGATCAATTTATCTCTCAACTTGGGATGATTTGCATGAGATACTAATTTTTCTTGTTGTTGAGATGATTTGGCCCTACTTTCTTCTCTCAATTACATGCTATAATTTTTCCAATTTGGTACTTCAGATAGTGACAAAATTAAGGTTTAAATTAGAGCTTGATTGATTGGATTAATTGTATTCATGGTGATGATTTACGGTTGGACTCAATGAATAAATTTTTATGCCTTAGATTATTAGCCAATATTTCCTAAGCCTTTTGCTCATGATGATGGGGTGTGCTAGCCTTGTTTCTATTAATCATTTGGATTCTTACGAAGGACTTGTTTTCCTTTTGTGGAGAAATATTTATTCTTGGCATGGTTTATATTGTGTTTTATGTTTATATATCTCAACTCATGCCTAATTTGGTTCCTTTCATGCAAAGTGTGCATTGATAGTCTTAATGCGATTGGATATGTGTCGAGTTTGATAGTGATTAGCAAATCCTTTATGGTGTTCATTTTGTTTATACTGGTTCTACATATATATGTGTTGATGGAAGAGTTGAAAATTACTTAAGTTTGGGGGTATTTCTTGCGTGAGTCATGTTGATGGTTAGTTGTTCTTTTCTACAGTTCATGGCTCCAAAGAAATCAAAGTCATATAAGGGAGCTAGTTCTTCTAGTGCTCCAACCTTTGACTTTTTCAAATTTGCTTCTGAGGATGCAGCTAAGTGGTGCGTCAAGTCTATTCAGAAGAAGACCCATTCAAGAAAAAGGCTTTTAATTAGAAGAAGTGTTAGATGGAAAGGTAATTACCATGGTTCAAAGTAGGGGATGTCTGAAGTTTATAGAGGTTCAACCGTCAGGAATTCTTCCTCTTGCTCGAAAGTATTAAGCTAATGTAAGGAAGCATAGAACGGTAAGGTAAACATTTGAGGGAAATATGTGCCAATGCTACTGAGGACATTAATTCTTTTTATGGTACACGTAACTTTTCAGAGGGTGATCAATATTCTATTTATCCTAAGAAAGTAGGGGGAATAAGAGGTGATTTGGTTACTCTGTCACATACTTTATGTATAAGTGGAGCATAATGGATACAAACTAGTCATGGAAGACCAAAGAAGCTCATGGTTGGCAAGTTGAAACCAAAGTATCATGTCTGGTATAGTTTAGCCACATCCAAATTGTGTCCTTGATTACATACAAATCATGTGATTGTGCAGAGGGCAGTAGTGGTTTATGCTTAAGGAAATGGCTTGTCTTTTGATGTTGGTTCTTTCATCTATAGGTTGCTGAAACTCTATGGCTCTCACATCTCAATCATCTCTAATTACAGAGTAGTGTTGAAGAGCAGGGGTTCTTATCGGTACTAATGAGGAGGTGCTATCAGTTAATCGACCCATTGAGGTGATTCGACAATCGGCTCAGTTGGAGGCTCCTTGTGATGCTGATATGATCGGGCATATGAAGTCTTCTATTCCTTTATCTAGTGCTATTGTTCTACATCCATAGGTACCTCGAGTGAACAAATGTCTTTGATGATGGCTCGTTAGGAGAGATTTATTCGACATCAACATATGGTGAACTCTGCTATCAAATAAAATGAGAGAGCTTTATTTCAATATTTTGATTTGCAGTTTACCGGTTTTCTATCTTTTCTTGAGGATTTCTTTTATGAGAACCCGACTGTCAAGATTGAGTGATGATGATAATGATGATATTGGTGATGGCAGGGCGAGGAAGCTATTTGGATGGATAGCATGGAGGAGGACTGAGCTTGTATATGTTGAGTCTATTCATCGTTCTTCCCCCGAACTTTGTGCTTTATAAGGGAAGTGTCTTCTTTTTCTTTTGCTTTGTGATTCTCTTTTGTAGTTTATTTTTAAAGTATTGAGGACACTGCTTTGTATAAGTTGGGGGAGGGATTAATTTGTTAGTTGGTGTATGATTAGGTTTTATATTAAGTTGCTTTTGCTTTGTTAGGTTTGATATACTCTTTATTTTATTTCAAATTATCTGGCTAATTGATCTTGTTCACTGATGACAGGTACTAGTTGTTTTATTTTGTTTTGATAATATTATTTTATTGTTGGTTTTATTTGTAACTAAATTCTCTATACAATCTAAATTATATGATCCCTTGATATGATTCTGATAAAACTTAGAGAAGTTTATTCTATTATTGATGCATTTTAGAGAGTGATCTAGAATTCAAATAGAGAAATCCTTAAGGCGAAATCCTAGGTTTCTTGTCAAGAGAGAAATGATTTAGGTGAGATTTGATTAGTATGTGCCTTTCAAACTAACCTATTATATTATCCTATTCAACCAGTTTTGAACCTTGTAATTAACTTCAAAATTTTTTTATCCTTAAACCTGACCTTGTTAGATTTTTTTTGCAATTATTTGTCCTATCCTAACATCACAGTGTATAAATTCTTCTAGGTTGGAAATGATTAAGTTTGTACTAGATGAATGCATTATGGTGTTGGATGGTGTGTTTTGGGAAGAGTAAATCAAATGAGTTAAAGGGAAAAAACAGTAGATTAGAGTCAAAAGACGGGCCCTCAAAAATAATGAAAAAAGTTGAAAAAGGAAAAAATTTTCTTTGTAGTGGATGTGATAGAAAGTTTTTTATGGTAGAGTTGATGGATAAATAATAATATGAGCTTATTTATTTTTGGTTTAGAAGGGATTTTATATTAGGGTGTATGTGCTTCTTCATCTTCTTATATCTATTTTTATCCCTTGCGACTATTACAATGAATGAAGTCCTATTGATCCTAATTGGAGCCTACATTAGTGGATAGGAGATCAAAACTTGTACTCCTGGAGATCTTAATTTAGATGTGTTGTTGATAGTATGAGCTAATTCGGGTTGAGTTAGAAGAGATGTATTTGGATCTATAATTAAAAATAATTGGAGATTTGCTTGTAAATGACAATGTTGGTAGTCATAATGTGTTGGATCTCGAGGATTGTTGATGTTTGATTACAAGATAAAATGGTGAGTGTTGTTCAAAATGTAAGAGATTTTACCAACGACTAGATTCTGGTACATGTGTATAATTATATGTGATACGAGCATGTTACCGTCGAATAGATTTCAATACATGTGTATGGTTATATATGATATGGACATGTTACCGTTGACTAGATTCCAGTATATGTATATAATTATGTATGGTACATACATGTTACTGTCAACTTGTTTCTCATACATGTATATGGTTATATATGATGCAAGCATGACCGTCGACTAGATTTCAGTACATGTATATTTTTACAACATATTGTATGATCCGTTGAGCTATCCAGGCTACACGTGGCGTCATTGTGTGTTCTGACATAGTATATATGATTATGTATTTTGTATGATTATAGTTGGCCATTGAGGGATTATAACTTTTTTAACATTGCATTTTGGTCTACAGTTGTAATATAATGAAGTTTCGAAGAGAGAAGTTTTATTGAATTATTAATTAAATAATAAATTGATTTAGCTATGTTTGTGGGTTATCTATAGAACTTGATATTAAATTAAAGATGATTAGTCTAAATGGGAGTCTCTGGATATTTATGTGGTTAATTAAACTTAATCTAAATAGGAGAGTTTATTGTAATTAATTCATGGAATGTGATTCATTTTTGAAAGAAATTAATGGAGATTAGTCCTGAAACATGGATAATTGAAGTTAAATTATTTCCAAAAAAGTTAATTAAACCCGAAACATGAATAATTTAATATAAAGAATTCCACCATCCTGCGTTGCAAAAATTGGCTGATTCCACTCGAAATCGGCCTATTTAAATTGCATCAAAAGGCATCTGATCTGAAAAAACGACAAAATTAGTTAGTTAAAAAAACGGTTGTCGAATCGGCCAATTCGTTCCAATTCACGGCCAATTTCAAATCAGTCTAAATCGGAAAAAATAAGTTTTATGGGTAAATGACAAAAATAACCTATATATGTTAATGAATATATTATTTATGTATGGGTAAAAGTGGAATCGAAATTTTAAGAACCTAAAAGCCCTATACCTCACCCCTCCCTCTGCTCGTTCGTAGCCGTCCCTTCTGCCTTGGCCCTCCCACCGCCGCCACCCCCGTGTGCCTCAGCCTCCTTCCACTGCCGCTCATGTGCGCATCGCCCCTCCCTCCGCTTCTCCCCGTGTGCCTCGACCTCCCTCTGCTGCTGCCTCCTTGTGCCTTGGCCCTCCCTCCGCTGCCGATACCTTTGCCTCCGGCCTCGTCCCTCCCATCGGCGCCGCCCCCGTGTGCCTCGGCCTCACTCTGGCGCCCCCCTCCTCCGCCGGCCCAGTGTGAGCCCCTCCCTCCGCCTCCCTCCATGTGAGCATTTTTTTAAAAAATTTCATGCTTGCCTTTTCTGTTATATTATTTAACGAAGAAGATGAATTGTTTTGAAATATGCATGAGCGTTTACTTTACATGATTGTTTCTTGTTTGTGCCATCTATAAATTGGTTTTAAGAAGGTTATTGTGAATGTTATGCTGATAAAATTTGAGTTTCCTTTGGTCGTTATTGTTAATTGTTATAGTTTCTTGTTACAAGATAAATTTTATGTATCTGTTATGGTGATGTT
>JAVDBV010074503.1:0-16542 GCA_032619315.1 Piper longum
GTGAAATTTTCAAAATCATGAAACCCTGGAAATCAATGGGTGAGATAAAGATGGGTGAGCGGCTGAGATCTCGCCACGTGGCATGATCTGGACGCCTGACAACTCATGGCCTAGTGGGGCCCACATATGGGTACATGCACTATAGATATGGCAGCAAGGTCGGATCGAGACTGTTCGAATTCGAAACCGACTCGAGTCCTGAAATTGACTTTATAGGAGGGAATCGAGGTAAGAAGGCTAAATGAGCCTCGAACACTGAACTCAATCAAATTGGGCCCACAGGGGCATAAATCGAGTGATCTAAAATTCCTATGATGCATGCAAATGATGTACCCAAAAAAATCCCAAACAGATACTAAACGCCGCATCGGCCTAAATCTAGGCCTAAAATCCTATCGAACACATACAAACATATCCGTATCCATGAGTATACATTGATAAGTCGTGGTCCTATTATCTGCATGTCTGGCATAATCAACCATTATAACATGCTCATACGGCCATCTGGGCCCATACTCAAAATCTAAAACTAGTTTGGCTTGATCTTGATCGTACCAACTCGATACTGACCCAAATAGGGCAAAACTTTAAACGGGAAATCGAGTTCTGCTAGCATACGGTGGACTCTAGTACTAAATAAAGGTATATACACTTGAGCTCAACATAAGATTTTCTTTCTTGCATTTATTTATATTTGATGTATTTTGATGTTTATTTGACAATGTCTTCCATTCTCATGACACCAAGAGGGTTATTTCGATCTATTTTATGGATCGAGTCTCACTGACTAATAATATTAAACATGTCTCGACTCGATCGTAACATTTCTGATCCGGTTCTTAAGTGAACCGAAATTGGGGTGTTACACATTTCTTATACTTAGTTTCAATGTTTTGCTTATGTATCTTATTGAGCGATGATGCAAGTAATATAGAAGGGTTAGGTGAGGGTCATAGTTACCTATTCCATATACCCTTTGTATAAAGAAAATAAACACAAGGCATTTTTTAGGTGTTAAGGCACCATACTCCGATACCTAGTCTTTATGGGGTTTGACAATCACTTTTCACGTTAGCTCCTCTAGTCCACATTCCTTCTGCACTCACACATAGCTACAACTACAAGATCTAGCATACCTAGTATTTGCTTCTCATCAATTCCATGACTCTAGGGCTTAAAGCATACCCTATAGAAGATCAATAGTAATATGCCCCAATCTTTAACTTCCATTAAAACCATTAGTTAAATAAAACAAAACAACATAAATATAGGTAGACAACCAGGAATGGAACTAATGCATAAAATAGTACATCATACAAGCCTAGGGCATAGCCTCACTTAGAATGGTACATCCTACAGCAAAGGATGTCATTCCCAAAATGCATAACACAACATGACATCATAACAATATAAACAAGTGCTACGCGTGCTGCCATGAGCCATTCTATCTGTCCACCTACTCTGGCCCGAGCTAGGGAAGCTCACTTATATATATAATTTAAAAAATACCAGCAAGGAAAATATCACTAAACCGGCAACTAACTAATAGGAGTAATCAATCTGGAAGATGAACATCGTAAGCTTCCACAAAGAGTCTTAAGGCTTAAAAAAAACTCATATGTCCAATTGTAGCAAGAAAGGCGCACTAAGCACTCTCAAAAGTCATAAGCCAGCTAGCAAACTTGGTAATTTCGTGCATACATACATACATACATACAAAGTACACATAATCATATACGTACAACTTTGTCCTTATTTTGCTATTTATGGTACTTGGATGGCCAAGAACGTAAGTTGGTTAGTGTCACAATTTTAGAAAATGCGTTGCTTTCATAGTACCCAACATAACCGTAATACTCTGGGGGTGAGGAATACCAGTGTGATCTTCGTATCTTCATACACGCTCATCATAATAGCAAAATTCACATATACATACTTATAAGGTTTGGAAAGGGGCTTCATAATATACATTTTTGAATCTTGAATTCAAAAATCATCAAGGGATGTACTGATTCTGCCCAAAGTGTAAACTGATCTACCTAGTCATTTCTTTAAAAGTAACTACTCAAATTGAAGATTTTATGCACATTCCTACTAATATATTGGATCTTATCTATTAGGTATTGGATGGAGACTAGTTTGAGTAATTGATTTGAGGATATTAAATTCTAACCACCTTAAGAAAATTTCATCATCAGAATTCCTTTTTATGGCTCTTGAGCCTAAATGAATCTGTCTAGACAAACTCCAACATCCAAAATAGTATCGGGTTACCTCTAATACCATCTATAATAGCTTGGTTCAAAGTGGAAACTAATGGACATAAATTATCTCTTCAAAAGTAGTTAACTAAAGTTGAAGATCTTTAGTTCATTCCCATTAATAGACTTGATTTTGCTCTTCTAGGTATTAGTTATGGGACTAAGTAGAGGGATTTGACAATAGTTTAATATCCTTCAATCAGTTACTTAAGTTATTTCTATATCTAATAACTACCATGGTAAAATCCAATTCATTAGTTGAGATATACTTAAGATTTTTGACTTGATTAATCGCTTTTGAAGAAATAATTAGGCCTATCAGTTTACACTTTAGGCTGGTCGTTATAGGTGGTATCAAAGTAACTTGATTATGTGTTAGATGGTAGGTTGTACTAGGGATGTAGGTTAAGCTACTGGCAATGGCAAAAGAAGGACGTAGGATTGGCTAGCAATAAGCCAAGTGTAGGATAAATGGGGACGAAATTTCCAAACTAGGTAGATTGTGAGATCCTTCAACTTAATCTCACATCTAATATGTATTGTTATCAAATCTAGATTATTAGTGATAAGGGACTATAGATCTTCACCTTTTGTTAACCACTTTTCAAGAGAAGACTTCGACCCATTAATTTGTATTTTGGGTCAGGTCGTTACAGAAATGTAATATCGTCCAATCGGTTAGTCATACATTCAATATATATTGGGATAGGATCAAATATACTAGTGAGGATGTGCTTAGGATCTTCAAATTAATTAATCACTTTTGAAGAAATGACTAAGCTTATCAGTTAACACTTTGGGTTAGGTCATTATAAAGGATCTCATCATTCAAAGTTCATGAAACTTACTAAAAATCGGCTAAATGGGTAGATTGGTTACTTAAGTCGCACATTTAATACCGACCAGGGTAGGATTAAATATATTAGTGAGGATGTGCTTAGGATCTTCAACTTGTTTAATCATGAAGAATTGACTAGGCTTATTAGTTTACAATTTGGGTTGGGTCGTTATAAGGGGTCTCAACATTCAAGTTTTATGAAACTTATTAAAAATCGACTAAATGGCCTGATCTTAGTGGGATCCAATAAAACGTCACTGATACCATCCTAACAGGAAAACTACGGCTAAACCTCGCTCATGGAGTGAAATAGAGATTCAAGCATAGGCAACCCTATAGTCATGGGTGAGTAGAGCTCTTTGTCCTAGAATGACAAGCTCACTCTATGTACCCTAAGATGAGAAACAAATAATCAAATCTTAATCATACACATTAAGGACGTAAAATTGAGGCAAAGCATCCAAACATACATCAATACCTCAACATTAAGAAACTTATTTCAGCAAATTAATTACTCTTTAATAACTATTCAATTAATTAATTAAGATTTGGGGTTTTATGGCTTAATTAGACAATCATCGTGTATTCTGTCCTATGCCAAAGAACGAAAGATGATGGAGCAAGTGTAACACCTCAATTTGGTCGGATGAATGGACAGAATATTGATGCTATAATTTGAAAAACTATTTTTTGGGCTACCTATACTATAAACTTTATGGAAACAATTATCAACCCTCAAGGAGGTACTGGGTTTTCATGCAATGCATGTTGACCATACTTCTATATAAAAGTCCTTACACTTAGGTGCCAGGGCATCATACTCTAATACTTACTTACCCTCACATGCCAGGGCATCATACTCTACTTACTCACCCTCATGTCCCAGGGAATCATACTCTAATACTTGGTACTTGGTCATTATGTTGATCCTTCAAGCAGTGTGAACCATAAGCTCCTCCTGTCCACATTTCTCTATTGTATACATACAGATGCATCAAATACGTTTAGCATACCTTAAGTGCTCCTTGTCAAGTTCTAAGACTTTGAGGCTTACACACCTTATAGATGAATGCTAGCTTGTACCCCAATGTTAATAGCTTGCATGAAGACAACAAATATAAAATAATAAGTTACATAGATCATACGTCAACTATCCAACACCTCAACATAGGATTTAGAGCACTGCCCATATACATTGCATGCCCTATAGTTCCCAAAATACATAAGTCTCCCAATCCCAAAATACAAAATGGTCCAAATACATAGATCTAATACAACACTCAAAACAAAACAAACACAGGTTACCATCCCCTGCCATGAGCCTCCAATTTGTACAACTCTGTGGGTCACTAACATGAATACATACCTACATAGATATAAAAAACCGTTAGTAATAAAAAAAGTTTAATACTAGTTCGAAAATAACTAATGATAAAATAATATTGGTCGATAAATGTCTTAATAGTCACGAGAAATCATAAAACTTTCAGAATACATCACAAGGCAGCAAGCTTAGGCTGACATGACTAAATATCATCAAACCTGTCGGATCAATCAACGACATCATACTTAAATACATACTTACACTTACACCTTCACATTCTCTATATATCGTCCGTCATGGTACTCAGGTGACTTAGAATAATGATAGTGCCACAATTTTTGAAAATGCGCTACATTCGCAGTACCCTATTGATATTTTACTACTTTAGGGTGTAAAGGACTACTAGTGTAATTCATACATTCATGTACCATACACTCTCATATTTGTTAAAATCGTAAAACTCGTATACTTATACAATAGACTTATGTAAGGGCTTATATCTTAAGCATTTTAGATATTTCAGTACGAAAATCATCAAAGGATCTCATCTTTGAAGTTCTATTAAACTATGGAAAAATTTGGCTAATGGCCTAGCATCAAAAGGATCTGATAAAATTTTGTCGATACCATCCTATGTCAAAATCTCAATGTAAAACCTCACTCATGGAGTAAAGAAAAGGTGTAGCAGAAGAGTCCAAAGGACCTAGATGACTAGAGCTTCTCGTCCTAACTTGGTAAGCTCACTCCGCATATTCTAACAAAGAGATGAAACCTGAATCACCATTTGATCTCATAAGCACGCAAAATGAGGCAGTGCCTCCACACATGCATGATTCAAAAGTTTGACTTAACTTAACTATCTTACTTAGGAAAGTGTTAAACCTCATTAAAAAATCTTAATTAGGGTTTGGTGTTGAAAGTAAACTTAGTGAAAAGTTCATACTTAAGGATATAACTCGACGACTTTCGATGGGCCAAACGGTGTCTAAATGAGCTAAAAATTAGATTAGTTGGCCTTGACACTCTAAGGGTTGGTATAAAAATTGTGAAGTATTGGCCCATGGGCCAACATGGTAAAAATACCAACTAGTGTCGGGCTAGGTGTTGGGAACAATGTTCCTTGGCCACACACCAATTTCCAAGTCTCGTTCATGGGATTGGAAATACCAAATAGGCCTGGATAAAGAGTAGGGTTAGCCAACACCATGTGATTTATCTAAATAAATGATAAGGTCCAAAGCCCATGTAATTGGGCTTGAGTGGGCTTTGGAACGGTAGGCATTGGCCAAGGGATTTTTGGAGCTAGATGAACCTAAGTGACTTAGGAAATTCTTACCGAATTGTATACCCAACCAAATGCCCTAAAATTTTATAGAGATGCTATTAGGAAAAAACCTAAGGTCAAATTTCAAAAAAAAATATCTCTGAAAAAAGCTAAACAAAATTTTCAATTAGCGCTAGGGAATTAGGGTTTTACCCTTCATTCTCGTGCACTCCCAAAATCCAAACTAACTAACTACCTAAATAAATTTTAATTAAGTCCAAATTCTTCATGTTGATAGTAGGCAATTATAAAGTCCTCACAAAATTTTTATAGATTTTATAAAAATAATTTTTCGGGGATCAAATAGGAGCACAAACTCAGAACATAACCAAACATACCAAAAACATAGCAAACACATATAATGATTAGGGGTTTTGTTTGGGCCATTACTGAAGTTAGTTTAGCTTGGTATTGTAGTGAGACATAGCTAACATTTAAAACAATAAACATGCAAATGGCGGCATGCAAAGAAGACCTAAAAGATGGTGACCAAATTGGGGAAATTGGTGGGAGGTTATTGAAAATAGTAAAGTCACCAGCTTTCGCCAATTTTGGCTCCCATATATGCTAATACATGTCAAATCAAGTAAACATGGCCTATAAACAATGTAGATCTACCCCTTAAGAACAAAATGCAACTGATAGAATGCAAAAATATGATGTAGAGAGAGAGTTATAGTAGATCTACATAGAAAGTACAAACAGGCAACCATAGCATGATAAAAAATGCATATCTATTTATCTTCTCATGCTAGAATTATGAAACCACCTTCTATCTGCCAAATAAAAATATAGAAAAAATGCCCAAGCAAGCATATCATTACCATACAGACCACATAAAATGAAAAAGAGGTGAAACAAGGAAGAGCTTACCTCCAAATGCTCTTTGGAGAGGTCTATTGGGGCTTCGTACCCTAAGACCTAGAACCCTAGAGGCTTGGTTGTGTTTGGAGAAGGCTAGGAGGTGTAAGGGAGGCCTGGAAGAGAAGTGGGGAAGCAGGTGTGGGGAGCAAGGGCAGAGCAAGCAAGTAAAAGGGGTAAAGAGTGGGAGAAAAGACTTCTATTTATAACCAAGCTCCCATCTCCAATGCAAAGGCATTGGCCTTTTCCAAGCCAGACCGGAGAAAGCATGGGTTGATGACGTAGGAGGTGAGACTCTACTGAACCAAGAATGGGCTGGTGCAAAGGTGTTGTACTAGAGCCATTGTGCTACTAATTTGCATTTTTCCTAGTGCAAGGGTGTTGGAGAGCACCTTTGCGTTGGAACCACACCCCCACCCACTTAGGGTTTGCTCCCTAAGGAAACCATGCAAGGGGTTAGGATCGTTTGAAGAATGGTTCCAAACACACGACAATGAAACTAGACTTGCGAGAAACAAGGTCTTAGACCTAACTAGATTCAACTCAAATAAACATAAAAAATAAGAGTTGAAACGGCATAGTATCTAGCCAGGTGGTGCCGAGCACCGGGCTGACTAGGTCATGGCTCACACATACAATACCTTAAATATGCACGCGACAGAAAGGGGCAGACATGCAACTCGATCCCGGTCAAGACTGAATCAAAACTAAAACTAATGGGCAAAAATCTCAATTTTTACAGCAAGGATGCCAAGTATTTATAGCTAGTCTGATATATGTTAGAGAAGAAAAGTCAAAATTAGCTTCCATCACAGTACTTTCAGAGTTCCCCGATGCATGTCATCAAGAATTACAGGGTATTCTACCATCTAGAGATGCAGAATTTACTATCGATGTAACACTTGGTACAAAAGCAATCTTTGAAGTGCCCTATCGGATGGCACCAAGTAAATTGAAAGAGTTGTAAGTTCAGTTTGAAGAGATGTTAGAAGGTGGATTTATTTGTCCAAGTACATCTTGATGAGGAGAACTGGTATTATTTGTCAAGAATGATGGATCTCTCTGTCTTTGCATTGATTATGTACAACTCATCAGGCCACCATCATGGATCGGTACCCGTTACTAATGACTGACGACCTATTTGACCAGTTAAGGTTGGTAGGAGTATTTTCCAAGATAGATCTCTGTTTTAGCTATAATCAGCAAAGAGTGAAGGAAGGAGACATACGCTGTACAACATCAGAACTCAATATAGGCACTATGAGTTTGCAGTGATGCCTTTTGGACTTACTAATTCCCCCACAACATTCATATCACTCATGATATAGTGTACTATCAGTATTTAGAAAAGTTTATTATTATTTTCATTGATGATATCCTTATCAATTCTGATAGTAAGAATGATTATGAAACACAATTAAGGATGACATTTCAAATCCTTAGAGAAAACCAACTATATGCCAAGTATCTAGGTGTAATTCATGGATGAAAGAGGTAAACGTTCTTGGTCATATTATCGCTAAAAAGGGCATATCAGTAGAACGAGCTAAGATCCAAATTATTTTGGTGTGGCCTACACCAAAAACAATGACTGATATTCCGAGTTTTTTAGGGCTGACAGATTACTGCTGAAGATTTATTTAGGACTTTTCTCTCATAGCCATACCTACGGCTAAACAGAAGTTAACTATTACACTTTTGTTGACTCTACTTGATAGAAATGATGGCTTTGTTTTCTATAATTATGCATCCAAATTAGGATTGGGTTGTGTATTTATGCAACATAGAAAAGTTATGGTGTATGCTTTTAAATAACTCAAGATACATGACAAAATTATGTCACACATGATTTGGAACCAGCAACGGATTTATTTGCGCTCAAATTATAGCAACATTACTTGTATGATCTGAATTTGAGGTCTACACAAATCACAAGAATTTGAAATACATATTCACTCAAAATGATTTGAATTTAATTCAAAGAAGATGGATGGATTATCTAAAAGATTTTGATTTTTAACTTCTTTATCACCCAAGAAAGGCTAATGTAGTGGTAGATGCATTGTTAAAAAAGGAGCGAAGATCCACATCAACAAGTCACTAGATTATGAACCATGAATAGAGAGTTAATAGCTACTAATCCACTTTTACAACCTACCAGGTTTTGGGCTAATCTTGTTATTTCCAATGACTTGTTAGAGAGGGTGAAAAAAACACAAGTTGATGAAAAGGAGTTGAATGCTTTTATGGAGAAATCAACTGATACTATAGTAGATTTAATTGTCCAATTCATAGGTTGGTTGTGTGTTCCTAATGACAAAGAATTGAGAAAATCCATATTGGAGGAGATACATTGTTCTAAATTCTCTATACATCATGGAATTACAAAGATGTACCAAGATTTGAAACATACCTATTGGTGGTTGAGTGTAAAAGGAATGTATAAGATTTTATCACCAAATATCTGACTTGTCAACAAGTTAAAGTTAATCACCAACTCCCTAGTGGGCTAATTAAACCACTAGAAATACCTGAGTGGAAGTGAGAGTGTGTGGCATTTAATTTTGTGGTAGGACTCCCCAAATCACTGAAGAAGAATGATTCTATTTGGGTCGTGGTAGATAGATTTACTAAATCAGTACATTTTATTCTAGTCAAATCCATCTGAATAGACGAATATTTAATAAAACTATACATGGATAATATAGTTTAATATCATGGGATTCTTGAAGAAATTTTTTTTTGATTGAGATCCTCTATTTACATCTCATTCATGGAAGGTTATTCAAGAAGCTTTGGTCACAGAAATGAAGCCGAGTACTACTTACCATCCATAGATAGATGGTCAAAGTGAAAGGACTGTCTAGATTTTGAATTTTTCACTTAGGTCTTGCACATTGGATTGGGAGATGATTGAGAGCAACATTTGTCTTTGATAGAGTTCACATATAACAATTCCTATCAAGCTAGTATAGGAATGACTCCATTTGAAGCCTTGTATGGACAACCTTGTAGATCACCTTCATGCTGGTTGGAGTCTTAAGATGTAGTGATAGTCTGTTGATAGTTATTGCATGAGGTCACTAAAAAGAGGAATTTTATCAAACAAAAGATCAAAGGAGTTCAACATAGAGAGAAAAGCTATGTAGATGTAAGAACAAAAGAGTTAGAATTCAAGGTTAGAAATAGTGTCCACCTAAAGATGTCACCAGCAAAGGAATAATATTTAGCTTTTCTAGGAAACTTAATCCTAGGTACATTGGATTGTCAAAGTTGAAGATTTGGCATATGAATTGGCATTACCTCCTAGCTTGGACAAGGTGCACAATGTATTCCCCATATCTAAGCTCAAAAAATATATTTTCTGAGATGAGGGCCACATTATTTAAGATTATAGGGAGCTGAACATCCAATCTAATGTCACCTATAAGTAGGAGCCAGTAAGAATTTTATACAAATAAAACAAAGTCTTAAAGGGAAAGACAATACCCTTGGTGAAGGTGTAATGGAACAATAGAGGGAATGAGAAAGCTTCATGGGAGAAGGAGAACGACATGAAGGAGTATACCCATTTGTTTGGAGATGAGGAACAAGGTAATTAAATTCTTGTAATTATTCTTTTTTATGTAATTTTTGGGGATGAAATTTCTTAAAGATGGGGAAAATATGACATCTTAGGTCAGACCAAAATTTTATTTGATTATTTAGTAAATTGGGTAAAATTTGACCGAGAAGGATTAGATTCAGTAATAATTAAATGTAATTTATTTCAGATTATTGATTATTATTAATCAGGGATTAAAATACTTAATTATACATTTTTAATATTTTTAGTGGAATTACCAAAGTACCCCTACTAATTAGAGACCATAATATATAAACTTTGAGAGATGTCGGCCCCTCTCTCTCTAAGAATCTTTGACATTGCCATCTAGGGAGAGGATAAGGGACGGCGAAAACTTGTAATTCTATTACTTTTTCTTCTTTTCTCTGTCATAAACATCATATTTTAGTTGATTTGCGTGTAGAACATGCATAGATCATGTTTTGATTGATCATATACAAGATTTTTAATGATTTACGATGTTAAGAATTTGTAAATTGTGTGTTTTGATGATAGAATGTTGTGGTTCATTGAGTTCTCGGATGCTGAACTCATTGGACATTGCTAGAAAAGAATGAGTTATACATGCTATTTTTGTTAAAAGTAAGGATTTATATTAATTCTTATATTTTTTCTATAATTCAAGATGGATTATTATTGATAAGTAGTTGTACAATGATTTAATGGAGGTTTACATGTTTGTAATTGAATTTAGTTGACGGTAAATCCATATTATTAATTAGGTAAAAACTTCTTGTTAAATTATGCTTGAATACTAAAATTGAGTATAATAGTTAATTGAATGAAAACTTAATATAGGTATATATTAAAAGGTGTAATTAACTTGTTAGAACGACTAAAACTTGATTTCAGATTACTTAATTGTGAAATAGTTAAATTTTAAAAAAATTATTTATCATTGGAGTGTCGCGGCGCAACAACCTAGTGCCGTAGCACTGCTTATTGGTTTTGCATTGGAACGAAGCCAATGCAATGACACTTAATACTGAGGGGTACAATGATGTGGCATTGGTGTTTGTATGTGTATTTTGGCTAGGAAGGTTGAGAGTTTTAGTCTCGTGGCTTTGTGATTTTGTGAGCATGTGATTTAAGTAAGCGCCATTGTGATTTGAGTGAAGTGATTCGATCATCTTGTTCAAGGTACATATAACTTGTATTATAGGTAGTTAATGTACTGTATGACCATTAGTTTGAAGGGAAAGAAGCGGGCTTATGTTAGAGATGTATCCCATTAATAATGCTTAGTATGGTCCAAGCTCCTTCTATGCTTTTTCAAATGCTACCACCACACAATACTTCTGATCTACTTATCACAATCACGAGCGCCAATTCTACTCTACCATAACTTGTCTTAAGCTCAACCCGTCAATCTATCAGGTGGTGTTGGGTTCGTCCCATATCGGATGTGAATGATATTGGTAGCCTCTATATAGGCTAATAAAAAACCTTATTTTTTGAGTTAACTTTTGAAATAAGAGAGGCTCGTGATGGGAAAACCATATTTCTTGAACTAGTTTTTGAAATAAAAGATGCTTGTGAAACCTATTGTAAATCCTTTTAAAGGCATATTAGGGTGGCCTCTGTTACAGGTCTAGTCCAGGGGACGAGACAGGACCAGGGTTTGGTGGTTGTTCCTGGGGTTCCCGTGTTCCAAAGTGGTGAAAACAACTGGCCAATGCTATTGTCGTGTTATAGTTGCAGGTAACGAACTGTGGTGCACGAGCGAGACCGAGTAACCTCAAGTCGGGTTCGTGATGTGCGCGAGTCAGGTGTGTGACCGAGCATCGGACTGGGCATCATGGACGTATTGGTGTGCTAGCAGCAAATCGAGGTTGGGTACGACCGAGTGCCGAGCATGACCGATCATCCTGACTGAGCGTGACCGATCATGGGTCGAGACAAGTCCCAGTACTCAGTAGCGGTCGAGGTTTCCAGCGAGCGGGCAGTAGCGGTAGGGGGTGATGCTGTTGGATGCGGCTGAGGAGCAAGATGAGGGTCGAGCAGTGGTTCTGGCCAAAACAGGGGGTCGACGCGATGGACCAAAGGTGCAACCAAAGGCTGACAGCAGGTATCAGAGCCGAGTTTCAACCAAAGTTCGGGCGGGAAAATTTTGTGCAACATACACACAGCTTTCAGGGGAAGGCCTCCACATTACCGTTGTGTTAATATCAATAGATACACGTGCAGATGTTCTGATAGACAGAATAGCAAGATTGGAGTTGATGGTAGGTGGGCCGATTGACACTGACGCCCATACCATATGTGACCGACTGCAGTTCCTTACTGAGGGGATGAGGGATCTGAGTGCTCAGGTGGGAGCACAAGGAGAATCCAGTCGAGCATAGGAGATGGCTGAGGTGGTGCATATACGGCCTTGCACACAGACTTGGAATTGCTGAAGTGAGGGTTCCTAGCGCAGACTTAGCAGGGTGTTGTTGACCGTGTGGCAGATGTAGATAACTCCATTCCGAGAAGGCTTAAGGTGCCAGAGCCGAAGAAGTTTGAGGGGAACAGGTCGGCCAAGGACCTGGAGAACTTCATTTGGGACATTCAGGAGTATTTCACTGCCATGAAGATTCCCGAGGATAGATAGGTTTCTATGGCCAGCATGTTTATGTCTGGGGATGCCAAGTTGCGGTATCAAACTCGCACTGAAGAGGATGAAGATGCTGGTCGACCCAGAATAGAAACTTGGGAATTCCTGAAGAGGGAGCTTCGGGAACAGTTCTTACCGACCAACACCACTTGGGTGGCGAGAGATCATTTGAAGAAACTGAGACAGACGGGCACAGTTCGAGAGTA
The DNA here is from genome assembly GCA_032619315.1 of Piper longum. Lineage (NCBI taxonomy): Eukaryota > Viridiplantae > Streptophyta > Magnoliopsida > Piperales > Piperaceae > Piper > Piper longum. Next base: position 13,036 of record JAVDBV010074503.1, read on the forward strand.
TGTCAAGGAGTGTAGCTCATGTCTCCTAGTTATCAGAAACATGTCTAAGGATGACAAGTTGTTTAACTTCATCAGTGGTTTGCAGCCATGGGCACAAATGGAATTAAAAAGACAGAAGGTACAAGACTTACCTGCATCATTAGTAGCAGCGGATGCTTTGGTGGACTTTAAATCAGAGATGGGTGCCAAAGATGACAACCCGGCTAGAAAACACAAGGTAGGCCGAGACAACCAGTAGGGCAAGATCAAGTATTAGCCGAAGGGGAAGAAGAAGACCACTTTAAACTCCTGGCCATCTGATAACAACCGGAATTCTGAGAAGAAATTATCATCCGAATGTTTCTTTTGCAATGGCCCCCATCGTGTGAGAGATTGTACAAACAAGGGCAAGATTAATGCTTTGGTAGCAGCTGCAGACGAGAACCACCAAGGGGATCCAGGTCCTTCTGCTCGAGCATCTACCCTTCAGATACTCGAGGCGATGAGAGCTGGACGAACAGTATCCGTGGGAGCTGACTTGATGTACGTGCCAACAGTAGTGAATGGGAGGAGAATTTCAGCCTTGATTGATACTGGGCTGACGCACAGTTTTGTTTCGCAGGGGATGGCTACAGAACTGGGGCTGAAAGTTGGACTCAACACGAACAGGATTAAGGCAGTGAATTCGTAGGCTAAACCGGTGAATGGAATGGCCAGGAATGTCAGAATTAGCTTGGGAGAGTATGAAGTTAGAGTGGACTTGATGGTGATTGAAATGGATGATTTCAATCTAATTTTAGGCAATACCTTCATGCGTACTACTGGAGTGGGAGTGTTCCCATAGCTTGGAGGTATACTGGTGATGGACAAGGCGGGTGCAAGCTTTGTTCATTGTCAGGGAGGACCTTTAGGGGTCAGGGACCGCACTTTCAATGGAGTGCAGCTGTCGGCAATGCAGCTGGCTCGAGGGTGCAAACGTGGAGACTTGACTTATCTTGTTGCATTAGTTGAGACCAGTCCGAAGCATGTGGTGGTGGTGCCAGATTTTCTGAGTGGCTTACTGGAGGAGTACTCCGATGTGATGCCGTCAGAGTTGCCAGACGGATTACCTCCTAAAAGAGCAATTGAACACCGGATTGAGCTGGAGCCAGGGACGAGAGCACCGGCTAAGGAGCCATACAGAATGTCACCGAGGGAACTCATGGAGTTGAAGATCCAGTTGGGAGAAGTGCTGGATTCGGGTAAGATTCAACCATCTGCTGCACCATATGGAGCATCGGTTCTTTTCCAAGAAAGGACAGATGGTACGTTCAGACTATGTGTTGATTAAAGGGAATTGAACAAGGTGACAGTGAAGAATAAATACCCGGTTCCATTTATAGCTGACTTGTTTGACAGATTGAGTATAGCGAGAGTCTTTACAAAGTTAGACCTGAGGTCGGGGTATTGGCAGGTCCGGATTGCGCCGGAGGACATGCCAAAGACGACTATGGTTACGAGGTACGGGTGATTTGAGTTCCTCGTAATGCCCTTCAGATTGACGAATGCTCCAGCTACATTCTGCAACCTAATGAACGATGTTTTCAGAGACTTCATTGACAAGTTCGTGGTTGTGTATCTAGATGACATAGCCGTGTACAGTGAGTCTGAGGAGGAGCACTAGGCTCACGTGAGACAGGTACTGGAATGACTAAGGTAAAAGACACTCTTCGTGAAGAAGGAGAAATGTGAGTTTGGTCTGAGGGAGATCAGCTTCCTAGGACATCAGATTGGCCATGGTGAGGTGCGAATGTCGGAATCAAAGGTGAAGGCCATAGTTGAGTGGCCGACACCAACGAAGGTGATGGAGTTGAGGAGCTTTCTAGGGATGGCCAACTACTACTGGAAGTTCATACATGGGTATAGCCATGTAGTGTCATCGCTCACTGATCTGTTGAAAAAGAATCAGTCATGGGCATGGTCGGAGCCGTGCCAGGCGACTTTAGAACAGTTGAAAGCAGCCATGCCATCTGAACCTATTCTGAAATTGCCGGATTTCAGTCGACCGTTTGAGATAGTGACAGATGCCTCAGACAGAGCCGTGTGAGGAGTACTACAGCAGGATGGGCATCCTATGGCTTTTGAGAGTTGGAAACTGAAAGAAGCCGAGACCAGGTATTTTGCACACGAGAAAGAAATGCTAGTGGTAGTACATTGTCTAAGGGTTTGGCGTGTGTACTTGTTGGGACCTAAATTAGTGGTGATCACAGACAATGTTGCAAATACGTTCTTCAAGACCTAGAAGAAGTTATCTTCTAGACAGGCCAGGTGGCAGGATTTTCTTGCAGAATATGACTTTGAGTGGCTGCACCAGCCGGGGAAATCTAATCAGGTTGCTGATGCACTAAGTAGGAAAAATCTGGAGATGGTAGTGGCCTTGTCAGAAATAGAAACAGAGCTACTGGGGCAGGTGAGGGAGTTTGCATAGGGGGATCCCGAGTACAAGAAGCTGGTCAATAGAATCAGTGAGGAGCTGGTTCACCAGTTTTGGTTGGATGATGGGATAGTCTATGCTAGTGGAGGACGTCTTTATATTCCTACTAGTAGACTCAGACGAAAGCTAATGGAGGAGTCCCATGATACCCAATGGGCAGGACATCCGGGTAGAGACAGGATGTATGCGCTTATGTCCCGAGCATACTATTGGCCTAGGATGGAGGCCGATATTGAGGCTTTTGTGAGATCATGTCTGGTGTGTCAGCAGGATAAGGAGGAAAGGAGACTAGAGGCTGGTTTGCTACTGTAAAGACCCGAAAAAAAATAAATAAATAAAATAATAATAACGTTCGACACGGTGGGATCGAACATGACAATTATTTTTTGTTATTTATTTAAAATAATTATCGTTAGCTGGTTAAGTATGATTTACCCGTTTAACCAGTTAAGTAAACCGTACTATTTACCCATTTAACCGGTTAAGTGAACCATACTGTGTAACCGTTTAAATGATTAAGTGAATCATGTCGATTACCCAATTACCCGGTTACCCGATTAAGTGAATATGGGCGAAGTATACCCTAGCCATCATTTCATAACATTATAAAAAGGAGATAGGGGAGAGCATCATCTTCATATTTCTTTCTCACATATACGCCGGTTTCCTCCTTTTCTCGGGTAATTTTCCTCCTCTTCTTTTTCTATGTTTTCATGCATACACATATCAAAATTGAAGAAAAACATAAACTTGATAATCATTGAATTAAAGTACTAAATCATTAAGAAAGGAAAGAACTAAACTGAAATAAAAACTTGAAACTCGTCCATGGATTAAAATTGACGGCTGTTGCATGAAATCAAGAGCATTTGCTGTCCAAGTTGCTGCACCAACGTCGTTGTAAATGAGGTGATGTAGATAGATTGAATTTTCATTGAAATTGCATGCCAAGAAGGCAGCACGACCTGCTGACTTGCAGCAGCAGCGCCATGGCAAGGGAGTCACAAACTCATGGTGTTGCAACCAACATCGAGGTGGGTTTCTTTTCTCCTTGT
>JAVDBV010074517.1:0-15636 GCA_032619315.1 Piper longum
GAGTATGGGTGTCATACCTATGGGGTATGGGTGCCATACCAATAGGAGTATGGGTGCCATACCTATAGATGTATAGGTTGGGTTGGGTTATCTAAAAGTGGGTTGGGTTGGCTAAAAGTGGTATGGGTTGGGTTATCTCAAAACCAAAAACTTAGGGTTTTTACCCTAAAGTAATCGGGTCCACTTCGGGAACTGCACTGTAGGTCCCAAAAGGGGTTAAGTCGATCCAAAAGGTTATCAAACACATGGCAAACACACAAAAGACACGCGAGGGACACGGTCCTAACATCTTACTATACATGATTAAATTGGACCAAAATAAAAATGTCGGGCTTGCCGCATCCAAATAGGCATTCTGAACGTTGGAGGAGGCTAAGGCCGGGCAACTTACAACATATCATATATAAACCATGGCAAGAAGGGCCGGACCTTATTAACTCAATTCAGGTAACAACCGAACCGATAGTAAAAACCCTCGGGCCGACAGCCCGGGTTTTACATTTTTAGTAACACCCGGCCATCTGGGCCCAATTAAATTATTAAAAAATGGCGGGTCGTTACATAGGAAATGTTCCTGTGAATGTTAAATAATATTACAAAATGTCTTGATCTATGATTTAATGATAATTATATAAGTTTTTTAAATTTTTTTCATCATCCTATTTATTGGTGAGACTCTAGTAAATTTTCTCCAAAAACTTAGTCTCCTTTATAAATTTAATTCATCTAGGATGACCTATTTGCATGAGCCAAACAATAGATGTCTTGCATGTATTGTGGTGTTGTTTACACATTAGATTCTCTCGGCATCTATTTTTTGGTACCCTGAATGGTTAGGCCCTTGTATCGATTCTCCATTTTAATTGGCTATGAATTCATAATCCAAAATTTATCAGTTCAATTCAGTTTGCTCTGTAAGCCAAATCGAGGTGTTATTCTAACTCTTTGGGAATGTTACATTCCACTCACCATAAAAGAATTTCATCCTTGGAATCTGTTTTTGTAATAACCCTAATTCTACATGCATAATCCCTATTAATGCCATTACATGTGTCATCCTAATGCACATACATATGTAAATAACATATAATTCAAGAATCATATCATATTTCAGAATATGAATAAGTGGAATATAATACTTTAAGCCGATCAATGACATTCTAGTAATATCACTAATACATAAGTCTTTGTGTTCATAAAATATACTACTTATATAATAGTTGTCTCAGCAAATGTCAACCAATAAAAACTAAAGAAATAATAAATCTAGAACTAATCGTGAGATCCTTCCCGTCACTCCTAAGCTCCAAAACCTGTCTACATGCAATCATGTTAGCTCAGTATCTCATGAAGGTATTAAGTCCAGTACTTACATATGTAGTAAATAAGATTAAACTTAATCAATTAAATACAATAAAACTCGACTAATCACGATCAAGAATAATATTTAATCATTAATCACTAACTTGAACACATATAGCACTTTACTCGAAACAAATAATATAATTTAATAGCTGGATTATCCATCCTTGATACTTAGTTAAATTCCACCCTTATGATGAACTAGTTAATCTAGTAGGTTCTAGCTAAGACTTCTTCAAAATCATAATATTAAGTTAATTAAATCAACTAGAAAACATTAAGTTAAATACCCTTTCACCTAACTAGCTAGTCTTGGTAGATAACTTTTAAAACAACTAAGTCTTTCACCTTTGTGATCTCTATTGAATCAGCTTCTTGGGACTTTTGAAAGCTACATGAAAACTGACTTAATTCCTTCATCAACCCAGGTCAACTTTACTAAGTAAAACTCAACTAGCTATTGGCCTTTCGATCCCTAGGGTTTTGCCTTAATAGCTTAAAATCCAACATGTCAAGAAAACAATGCTCTAGCTATACATGGATGTCTAGGTGCGTTGTCTATTATAGATAAGGTTTTCCCCCGGGGTGAGTTGTTGAGCTTTGCATCTAAAATCATAGAGAACAGTGGTATCAAGCCACTAATCCCACATGATAAACCACAAGTGATCATGAGTGCTATCAAGACAGTTGTCTAAAGTGCAATGGTAGCTGTCTTTGCTAAAGGGAGATGCACCTTACCCTCCAGCATTACACATCTATTGAACCGGCTAAACTAGTGACCTTGGTACATAAAGAAAAACTAAAAACCAGTGCCAAGGCACATATGTTATAGAATACATACAACATGTTAATTTGACATAACATAAAAGGATTAAATATATGATTAACCACATAAAGTAGTGGATCATAAAAGTCCCCAAATAATGTCTAAACATGGACCCGATCAGCTTGCTGAAGAGCTTTGAGTCTAAATTACCCAAACTACTACTATTCTGGATATTAATTAATATGAATTACAAACCAGACTAGTCTACTGTAATACCCCAAAACCGGCTTACTCGTGAAATGAACCAGAATGTTACAGGTCAACCGATTAAGTCGGCTAACCTAAACCTAACCCGAATGGATCTACTCTCGGTGTCTTAAGATAGAAGATAATTATCGTTATGCTTGCATGAGATGACATGTTCTAAGCCTACCAACACAACCAAAATAACACATAATGCATCCTAACTCAATAAAACGGCCTAAATCTAATTCTAGAGTTTACTAAAAATAAAAAAAAATCTGGTGTACTCTCATATACTCTAATAACCCATTCTCTAGCTACCTTACTGACATTATCATCATATAATTGGGTACACATGACCCTTACGACTCATAACGTACACTCGACCTAGGTTTAGCACACTTGTTCTGAAATTGACTAGACTGAAAATAACTATTGAACCTATTGATTCTGACTTCAAAAACCTAACTCTGGTCGCAGGTTTTACATCTACCCCTGTCTATATGATATAACATTACATGCATAATGCTTATGATATCATGCCACACATTACAAGCATCAATAACATATTAACATTATCATACAAATATTAGATAATGGTTATAAATCATAAACGTAGCATACATTGATCATATTTAACAAATAAACATAAAAATCAAATTAGGGCATGAGTGTCACGGCGCTAAACCTGAGCGTTGTGGCGCAGTGGTCCAAAAAGAAGTTTCCAGAAAATGAGGGCCGCGGCGTTCAAACCAGATAGTTTGGGCACTGTGGCACTGAATCATGCATTATACTTCTCAAGTGAAGGGTGAGACACTCGTAGTCGTGGCTGCAAAAGCTGTGGTACCAGTGTCTTATTCACTCTCCTAATCCTTGTGAAGAAGTGATGCTTAGCAAGCATTTCAGCAGTGGTGCTAGGGCTTCCAACTCAACATTGTTTATCTATTTCGTTTTAGTTCCGATTTTTATCTAACAAAAACAAAATTTTCATACTCTCTAAATATTAAAACATGTTTAAACCTAATTTCATGATTTTCATTTAGATAAAGAAAACAAAATAATGGTGAACATGTTCTAAACTTGTTCTTTTTCAACAACTTGATCCTAGATCTTAATTAAAACATTAGAACTACATGTAAAACTTACTTACAGAGATTCTAAACATGAATTAACACCTAAGACATTGATTTAACAAGTTACACAAGCATAGAACATGTTAACCAACATGTAGATAGTATAGAACATCAAAAAAATATGAAACATGAAGATGATGCATGAATCTTGTAACACCCCAATTTCGGTTCACCTAAGAACCGAATCAGACATGTTACGATCAACTCAAGTCATGTCTAAATCAATTAATCGTAACAACCCTTTTGACGTCTCGAGAATAGAAGATATTACTAAATAAACATGAAAACACATCAAACATATATAAACGTATGAAAGAAAACAATGGCGTGTTGAGCACAAGTTCTCGTAGCATCTATCTGTCGTTCCACCAAAGCCGACCTGACACAAGAACACTAGACCTACATATATACTATGAAAAACATCAGTAATAAATATCACTGGTTTCAAAAATAACTAATAGAAACTAGCAAGTAGAAATTGATTTCCACGACAAAAGAAAAACCATATATAATCTCCATAGGAGCACTCAATGGCATACACAAAGGAGCCATCAAGCTACAGGCTTGATAGCATCCTGAATTGAACTGGTGTTATGCCACACTAGGAAAATGCCATTCTCGGCAATAACTGGTCCTACCATCGAGAAAAAAACACATAACCTAAGCCCTCTCCAAAGCTCCATATAAGACCTGGATAAGAGCTCAAATGACCGAGTACTTTCATGCAGTAGCCTTTAGTACCTGTTGATGCCACAAGTCTGGACATAAGCTGTACACAATAGTACACAATAGAGATTTTAGGATCCCTTGGGAATAGAAAAACCCTTTCACCAATCTAGAACCCATTATGACCTTTGTATGCGCCCGCTCACGGTACACTAAAAATTTGATAAAAAACTATATATAGGGTTGGGAAGGTAATCATATAAGTAGGCCTTAAGGCAACATGACGTGGATCTAAGTTCGAAAACAACTAAAGGGATCTAATCCTCGAGGTGTATTAATCATGGAAGGAAATTTTGTCTAGATGGTCTGGGTTAAATGGGGTCTAATAATGCATCCACTTAACACATCCTATGATCTAGAAATCAAATCCACAGTAGAATAAGCAATAAATCTAAGAAGATTCCTAACGGACATGTGATCCAAGCTCCAAGCGCATCAACACATACACGGTGAGCACGGACTTTTAAACCTACATCGAAACCCATTGTTAAATAAAAGACTAACAACTCTATATGATGCATGGTCGTGGTGTGTGCTCGTATCGACAATAACATCACAACAAAGGATCATGCAAATCAGATCCACAACTAAATGCCTAGCACCCAAAATGAGCTACGTGCAAGCAATAAACAAACAAATCAATAAATAAATATGTCAAATAAATAAAAGAACAATACTAAAATAATAGTGGACAAGTAACATCAAAAAAATAATAAATAATAAATACCATTTTAAATGTCTATGAAAATAAATAATTAATTAAATATTAAATAATAAATAAACAAGCAAATAATTAATAATTAAATTACCTCATAAATATAGGGATGAATAGAAAATAAATAAAATACTATTCATGAATAACGATAATAAAACAATTAACACTAAATAAATATGTAACTAAACGTGAGTAGATATTAACGCATACACGAGTAAGTAAATCGATAAATAAATAAATAATGGAATAAATAATTAATAACAATTAATCATGAATAATATCAATATAATTATCAAATATCTAAACACATCTAAACAAGAGTAAATAATAACATGTGTGCAAGTAAATAAATAACAATTAATTAATTAATCAAATTAAATATGATAAATATGATTAAGAGTAATATTAATAAATAATTAAATCATTAATAATAATAAATGGCCATATAATAATGCATCATAATTGACAAATATATAAATAACAAGAAAAAAATAATAATTAATAAATAATTAATTAAAATTTAATAATTTTTAAAGAAAAAGACTCATAATAACAAAATATACCAAAATGTGTGAATATGTATCTAAATTAATGTAAGGAATCTTGAATTATCGAAAATGGTTGAGAAATAGATGAAAAAAGGTTGAAAACTATTGAAAAGGGACCTAATGAACTAGGTTGAACCGGGTCAAGTAGGCTGAACCGAATAGAGTCAGACTGATTTAACTTGGTTTGGGTAAGTAAAATGGTGGGCTAGGTTGGCTGAGCGAACACGGACACAAACGGGCGGATCAAGCACGGGTTGGTGGACAGGAAATGGCCGTTCGGGTACACAAGCACCAATCAGGCCTGTGATGCACATCCCGGGAAAACCAAATTTCCAGGGCTGCCGCCGATCGCAATCGATAGAGGACGATGAGGGTAAGGTTCTGGAGGTGGTGACTGAAAGAGTCCGTCAAATAGTTGACCAGAAAATGGCTGGAAAGAGGGGAAATATCGGTTGGGTGTGGCGGCATTGCCTACTGTGATCACGGTCATGGCGAGGGTCAGGGATGGTCTCAAAATGTCGACCGTCATAGGAGGTGTCAATATACGGCACCCCCGGCCCCCCGAGCCCCCCCCCCCCCCCCCTTGCAAACACCCTGCACAGCTGGGACGACCTCCCCTGCCCGCGAGCATCCCGCCCCCAGCAGCACCCCCCAACCTGCCCCCGGCGCCACCCTTACCGGTCCCCCGGCCACCCCCCACGCAGCCCCCCCTGCCCACTATTGCCGCAGCAGACGCCTCAGGCCCCCTGCCTCTGGTGCCCGTTACCTCGGTCCCAACTCGTGAGAATACAAAAAATTAACTTGGTCTCCACTTCATTTATACTCTTGTTAATAAAAAATGGCAATATTTATAATCATTTGATTAAATAAAACAATTATTTTTGAACACAATGAAAATAAAACTTGTTGATGACATAATTGTTGTCTTGATTTATTGTACTAATGTTTCAATCGGTGCTAAAAATTATATTTTTAGATACAACATATTTGTGAGTGGAGTCGAGGCGGCCAGAATTACATCTGTCAGCAAAGAACAAATTCAGCTGAATATGAGAATCAGGTTAGAGTTAAGCATTTGAATGTACTTTGACTTAATTAAATAATGTTTAGTGCGACTATTTTACCTAAAAATATTCTTAGATTTTATAAATTTTGTTTTTTTTAAATGGACCATCTTCAAGATAAAGCATATGACCAAGAAGAAGTTGGTAAAAATATTACAACATTCTATCCAATTATAGAAGATGAGTGCAAACCGATGGTTGGAATGCAATTTGATTTTTGGTAGATGCATACAACTTATATAGTAGTTATTAAAAAATGGCCGGATTTGGTATTCGTAAACATAGTACAAATCATCATAAGTGAACAAAAGAGTTATGGTCGAAGAAGGACATAGTCATGCACTCCTTACACTATCAAAAACTCGATTTGTGAGGTCTCATAGGCATGTTACAAGTATGCACCAAAAATTGATTGACACATTTGGAGAGGCTAACATAAAAACGACTCAACTAATGTCTGTATTAGAAATTGAAGTAGGTGGGGCTGAATATATTGGTTGTATAGAGAAAGATATTAGAAATGCCCAAATAAAAAATAAACAAAAGACAAAGGAAACCGGGGGCGGCTGCGGATGAGGCAGAGGCGGTGGGGGACCGCGGTCTTCGGCGGGGCCGGAGCCTGGGCTGGGGGCGTCGCGGGCTGGGGGGCGGCGGAATCTGGCGGGGTGGGGCAGAAAGCCAAAAGGAAAGGGAAGGAGGGAGGGTGGGGTGTGAAAACGCGGGAGAAGATTTTGGGCCATTGGATTTTGATCCAACGGCCCAAAATGCAGTGTGCTGCATGCACTGCAAAATGCATTTAGCAGACTACATCACTCCTATATATATATATATATATAGACAAGCTCAGATCAACACAAATAAAAGTTGAAATGGTCTTGATGCCTAATTGAGCCTCGACAAATGTAAATTGAGGTAAGAAAGCTAAATGAACCTCGAAACCCTAAATTCGATGAAACAAAAATCTAGGACTTAAATCAAATTGGGCCCACGCCCAATATGGTAGTCCGAAAGCCCTATCATGTATGTAAAAGTGGTACGCTGAAAATGTCCACACATATACTAATTCCTGCAACGACCTAGATCTAACCCTAAAAGCATGGGCTAACACAAGCAAAAACAAATCTGTAGACCTCGTGTATAAACTCGTAACTCATGTTCTGCTATATCATAACTGAAACTATTATCTGTATATCGGGCATACTTGCCCTCCATAACATGCTCACACAGACATCTGAGCCTCATACTCTTGGTCTGAAAGCTGGTCTGGTTCGAACTGACTCAAAGCCGACCCAAACCGGGCAAAGCAACAAGTGAGTAAAACCTTAACCCAAAGCTGTTGTTTTACAGCTTGTCCTTATAAAAATTCCATCCCTAAAATTTTTCAACATCAAATGTGATCGGAGAACATAACTGTGGAAGCCATTAAGCTGACAAGACTACCGCTGCTAAGCTATGACCTGGACGGTAGCTCTCCCTCAAAAGATGGTTGCATGTAGTCGAATGGACCAACACGTTGCTAGCCACTAAAACTCTGACAAAGCTCACTAACACTCCACTAATCTGGCTGGACGGGACCACATGTACTGGAATCATTTCGATGGACTGACCCTTAGGGTCACTGCCAACTATGGAGACTGAAATGCAATGATGTCAGTAGAAAAACCTAGGTTCACCCTATCGGCAAGTACTCTACAGTACCGCAAGGTACTAGTCTAAGCTACATCAAGAAAAACTATGTCAAGTGCAAGGTGTACAAGCTGACGCCTACTCATGTCTCCCTGATCCTCATCGATGTGGAAGGTTGACTATGTGTACCCTCAGGGTACTCTGCTCCAAGTTCTACGACTATACTAAGGTATCATATGAGTCTCACTAGCAAATGGTTGACACTAGTACAAGGTAAGGTGTAGGCTAATGAGCCATACGGCTCACTATTTCCAATCTAGGTCAAACTCTCAGGTGTTTTCATAAGAGGAACTGGATTGCTCACCAGGTCCTACTTGAGTCGGTCCAAAGTCAAGTGTCTCACTCTATTCCATAAGGGAACAAGGACAACTACTATAACTCTACTGCATACTATGGTTCTTGTGACTATGTATAACCACTGACTCCTAAAGGGGACTCTTTGCAACGAAAAGGCAAAGAGCACACCTATGCATGCATAGTGTGTCTCAAGGAGTACGAAGGCATACACAAAATGGAGACGCAAATTCTGAATTTGGCATGTGGCATGTGCACCAATCAATGTCTCCTCATCTCAACCATTTAGGTAAACTGGTGGCAGGGCTGGTACATTTGGAGGAGCGTTTGGAAATACTCGAGTGAAGGGTCGGCTCTATCTGATGTCTATGGTTATAGAGAAAGAAACCAGCCCCCTCATGGAAGTATGCTCACTTTGCTCTCAGACTCTAACTAGTAGGTAAGTCGTCCTTGCATGGTTTGACATTGGGTGTGTGTGGGTAGTGCACTAAGCTAGTGAAATCCTACTATGTAGGTACATTACACTGGTCTATGGTGAATGTGAGGATGTCAGTCTGAGTCACCAAGGGGTAATGAAAAATCTATGTAGGATAATGGGTGGCTAAAAGCATTAGGTAGGTCTATGGGGATGTCTCCAAGATCATCATGATTTACACTACCAAAAGTGGCCAGCCTATGGAATAGTCAATCGACGACAGGCTTTAGAGATGGCTCCTAAGTGTCTCTAGTCTAATCAACTAACAACAGGTATGTGTTTCTCGATACCATACTAGTCACGTACTTCTAAATGGAAAGGTTCAAATGACCTAAAGAACCATTATCTCTCCTCAAACCTATGGGGACTCATCCTAAGGTTTGACATGTACCTCGTCCATTCTTCAGTGGTGTACGACCTACCGCCCGGTACCGATTTGGAATATTAATCTTGACTCACATGACTACCACTATAGTAGACTCTCAAGTAAGGCTATCAATCAAGATGAGCATTCACTAATGTCCCTCGATCTGGTCAGCATAGTCTAGTCTATTTGAAGTCCTTGTATGTGTCGCTCTCAAGCTGGGGTGAATTCGTCACCTCAAGATTGGTCTACAACCGACTACCTACATGGAAAGCCCTAATGAGTACCACAAAGGTACCTCTTAATCTTGGGGCAAGGCTCACTTCGATGGGTCAAGGAAAGGACATAATCGTGCTAGCAAAGCACAAGGAAAACATTATCTCTCTAAAAGACCCTCCCTCATTGAACCTACTATCTATGTCAAAAACTCTAATATGAGTTGGACTCCTCTCGCTAGCTGGGCCAATTATTGAATGGAGGTACTCTGCATGTTTGATCAACTGGTAACCATCTGACCTATGTACCATGGTTGTGGGCGACAGATGAACTATCATGGTGACTAAATAATCTAACAGCTATAGTCATCCTATCTAGAGATCATACTATCATATTCTTTGACTCTATCTATGTACATCTCTCAGAAGACTTTTGGATAAAACAACCTTGCAATACACATTTGACCCAATGGTGTCAAGTCAAGGCAATGGTATGCAAGATAGTGAACTCAATCTTATGTCATCACTTCCGAACAACTCCAGTGCTCCTATATCTCCTCTGCCTTGTTGATGCCATTGTAGTCATACCATGTCCTTAATCTCTTGCCCTATTTGGCTTCAAAAGTTGTGACGTTTGGTTGTGAGGCAAAGCTCAGAAATTCCTCAAGTACATGTCCTCCTTTGGGGTGAGCCAACTTCTACTTGGTCGTGGCTCCAACTCTAACTACTCTACTCGGTCTGTGGTTGAGAGATAGATGGACAGCGGTAGTGCATACTCGATCAGTGCTAGTGTATCACAGACAATAGTTGAGCAACTCAAACAGCGTTAGTGCAACTAGGACGGTGGTTGAAAAACCGGGGCCATCTGCCTGAGTATTTTACTACCAGGTTGGTTGTTACCCGAATCATGTTAGTAAGGTCTGAGACTTCTTGCCATGGTTTGTGTACGCTATGGTATATGTTCGCCTAGTCTTAGCTTCCGTCGACACTAAGTATGCCTCTTTGGATGCTGCATGCTCAGCTTTTTCAGGTTTGGTCCAGTCAATTCGTATATAGTTAAATGCTAGGACCATACCCCTTGAGTGTCTACTGTGTGCTTGACATGTGTTTGATAATCCTGTTAGACTGTCCTAACCCCCTTTGGGACTTGCAGTGCAAATCTCAAGGTTGGCCCGATCGCTTTAGGGTAAAAATCCAAAATTTTTTGGCTTTCAACTAACCCAACCCATACCTATTTATCTAACCCAACTCATTCCTCTTTAGCTAACCCAACTCATACCTCTTTATCTAATCCAACCCAAACCGTTTTAGGTATGACACCCATACCTAGGACAACACCAAGCCAACCACCCTTTTTTTTATAAAACTAATACCTTCCCTGACCTTTTCACCATTTCTCCTTCCCTCCTCACCTCCATCAACCTTCTTCTCCTCTCCTCGGCCTTCTTCTTTCACCTCGAAGCTCTAGGCGCCCTCCTACACCTTTCTAGCCTCCAAGGATGGTAGTCTTTAAGGTTGGATGCCTCAAAAGACCTCCCCTTTGTCTTCCCTCTCTAGTTTCAGGTTTGTGCTCCCTCTATTGCTCATTGTTTAATGTGTATTGCATAAATTTTTCTGTGATTTCATTTTTATTTAGGTTCGTTCCCAAGTTTATTTGTGATTTTCCAAGTTTTTGGGGTCCAGATAGCTCAAGAAATAGCTCATCCAATGACCCAATTTGTAAAATACACTTAAGACCATTTAAAAGTAAATTGAACCAAAATATTACTGGGATCAAGCTTTGTGTGTTAACTAAATAGGCCCACTAACCCAAGCTCATTTGGAGTAGTCTAAACCACAAATGAACCATTACAAAATTGATGTGTCGAGTAGGAACACTGTTCCAACCCTTAGGGCCGAGCTTAATAGGCCTTGTTCCCCTTGATTGGCTGGTGGAATTTACCTATGAACCTTAGAGCATCATGGCCGACCCATCCAAATTTGAGCCCATTTGGACATCATTAGGCTTGTCCAAAATATCGTCTCGTAAGCCCATTCAATTAAAACCATGGAATTGATTAAAACCCCAGTGAACGTGAAACCAAAACCTTAATTAAGTTACCTAATAAGGTATAACACTTAAATTAGGACCTAATTAATATAATTAAGTGATGTTTAATTGTTGAGCTTGTGCAGAGGCTTTGCCTTCTTTTTCGTGCCGATGTGACGTGATTCTTATTTGGTTCCATCTCCATGCTAGGTATCACGGATGAGCTGGCCAACTAGAATACGGAGCTCTACTCATCTAGATTGGTAGGACTCTCACTTTGCTTTATCTCTACTTGACTCCCTCCTTGTCGAGATTAACCGCATTTTAAACATAGGACAACATCGGTATGTTTTATAGGATCCCTTCAATGTTGAGCCATTTAGTCATGTTTTCTCCGCGTGTCTAACAACACTTTAAGGTTGAGGCCTTTTGATGTTTTTCAAAAGATAAGATCCGACAACTATGTATTAAATCCTCTTTCAAGCCTACATGTATAAAGATGAGGGTTTATGGCTTTTACGAGTAAGAGTGTATATGGGATGTATGGACCACACTAGTACTCCTTCAAACTCTGAGGTAGTGTGGAGTATGTGGGTACT
Source organism: Piper longum (assembly GCA_032619315.1). Taxonomy (NCBI): domain Eukaryota; kingdom Viridiplantae; phylum Streptophyta; class Magnoliopsida; order Piperales; family Piperaceae; genus Piper; species Piper longum. Next base: position 12,220 of record JAVDBV010074517.1, read on the forward strand.
GCATAACGCAGCACATTTCTAAAATTTGTGGCACTAACTTAACCTTCCTTTTGCCACTAGAGGATGTGAGGGCATAAGTGTTATACGTATAAATCTAAATATTAACCATGTGTACGCACCAACACTTGTTGAAGTGTGTTTGATTACCTCTCATTGTGAGGCAATTTTAAAGTTTCCTAAGTTTCCCGTGGGTAATGGAATACCTATTTTCTAGCTTGCTATTTTACCGGAGTTATTCAAACCGATAATCAAATTTATTTGATTAGTGACATAGTTTTCTATTACATGTAGGAGAGGTTTCATTGCCTTGGTCAGCCTAGGTGCATGGCTCAGGCAACTTAGTGGGAGTGGTGACAGGGGCCATCTGTTATGTTGTGTGTTCTGGACTATGCATTTTGTAAATGACTATATGACAAGCATGTGCCCTAACTATGTGAACTTTGTATGATTCAGGATGTCTTCCATGATGGTTGTGCTAACATGTTTTATCCTTATATTATTATATTTTGACTATGTAGCTACAATACTTTGGGGGCAAGGCTAACCATCGTCTGTAGGGTATATAAGCCCAAAGTCCTTGAACAAGATGAGGAGCTAAGTCAATTACATGAAACCTATTTGTCTACAGCTATTTGTGTGTTAGAGTAACGTGGGTGGAGGAGTTTACAGTTCACACCACTTGAACACCCATGTGAAGTCTGTGTATTAAGGTTTGATACCCTGATGCTTGATGATTTTATGTAATTTCTCTAATGTTTTGATGATTGCTTGCCGTAGGGTATGTGGAATAGGTAACCACGATTAAATACTTGCATCATCTTCATGTAACTAATAAGACATAAACCGATCACATAAACTGAGTAGTAAGAGTATGATGCACACAACACCATGCAACCTTAAAAATGTAGTGGGAGTGTGTTTCTTCCATAGCTGAGAGTGATCATCTCATTTTTAAAGTCATCGCTCATAGTTGTAGGGGAGGTTTTGGTTCTGCCTCTGCTAAGGCTAGGGGGGTTCATATAGGATTCTTTTAAGCCTAAGATCAGCCTTTATAGTATGAACTCTACATGCATTCTATGAAAACCAAGTCTGGTGTTCATCTTAAGCTTCCACGAAGGGTTGAGATCCACTTCTGTAGAGTATGTGCGTGATAGCCCAACGAGTAGCTTCCAAATTATAATATCACAATTCGCTCTGTCTCTGCAAGGGTGTTGTAGTGGTTATGCAACTCGGATAACCGTTGTGCACCTCAGACGATGGTTGTGCAATTCGAACAGCGGTAGTGTATCATGAGAATGAGGTCCTCCTCGTTACTCATCCTCATCCACTGCTATCTCCTGACGTAGTTCATCCAAGTCATCTACCCAAACTCTCATCTATGCTTCAATGGCTCTGCTAGCATAACAATAGCCTTCATCTACAAGGATTTGTCTAAAGGTCAAAGTTCTTCAAGATAGACCTCAAACTATGTCTAATGACTAAGGTACACTGTGGTCCACCTCATGTATAGGTAACTCCGTCAACGTCTCCATACTGCAGCTCCTAATGGGTACCATGTCTAATACTTTCGTCTCGCATTATACACCATGTCCTAAGGAATGAGAACTGAAATGGTGACATGCAAAGAGACAAGAAAGTCATAAAATATAGTCCCCTATGGTCCAAGTACTCCCTATCACTATTCAACTCATTGACTAAACATGTGGACACTTTGACTCGTCCAAATCTCTAGTATAGTAGAAGGTAAAGTGGGTTTCTAAGAAAATCATGACATGCTTGTGAGATCCTTGTTGGCGTCTACTGAAATCATGATCTCATATCTATCCACAGATCCTCTATAATTATTGCTAACACTTAAACATGCATTGCTCAAGTCTGATTGAGCAAAAAATCAAGAAGTCTAAAAAAAGACAAAAGGAAATGACCTGCCGACTTGACAAAGGGCAATTCCATCTCAATCGACCAAGACATGGCTCTTTTACATTATTGTAACACCCTGATTTTGGTTCACCTAACAATTGAATCATAAATATTATGATCGAGTCGAATAATGTCTAAATCAATCAATCTGTAAGACTTGAAGAATAAAACAGATCGTAACAACCCTATTGGCATCTCGAGAATGGAAGACATTACTAAATTTACACGAAAATGCAACAAACATATAAAAAAACACGAAAGAAAAATATTACACGTTGAGCACATGTGTGTAGCATCTTTCTGGCTTTCCAGCAAAGCCGACCTGACATACGAACACAAGACCTATAAATATAATATGAAAGATGTTAGCAACGAATGTCAATGGTCTAGAAAATAACTAATAGAAATTGGCAAGTGTGAACTTATTTCCTTGATGAAAGAAAAACCATATATATTCTTCATGTGAAAACTCAAGGGCATCTACTGAGGAGTCATCAAACTGCAGACACGATAGCATCTCAAACTAAAGTAGTGTTATGCCACTCTTGGCAAATGCCTCTCTAGGCAATAATTGGTTCTAGTTTCAGGAAAAAAACACATACCCTAATCCCTCTCCAAACCTCCATATAACACCCAGCCAAGAGCACAATGGCCGAGCACTATCAACCAATCACCTTTAGTTCCTTTTAATACCACAAATCTAAACATGCATTGTACACAATAGTACCCATGTACTCCATGCCTCTCTGGGTGTGACGAAGCTCAAGACATAGATGTAAAATCCATGTCTTTGGCTTAGGATTTTATTTATTGTTTGGTTTGGTTTGATTTAATTTTCTTTTTGGTTTGGTTTGATTTGGCTTGGCTTTTGCCTCTCAGTTATAGGGAGATTTGGTGTTACTTGTGCCTTGGTTTGATAGGTTTTGGCTCATGTGCTGTAAAGACCCGGAAAAAAATAAAATAAAATAAAATAAAATAAATAAAATAATAATAACGTTCTACGCGGTGGGATCGAACATGACAAATTTTTTTTGTTATTTATTTAAAATAATTATTGTTAACTGGTTAAGTATGATTTACCCATTTAACCAGTTAAGTAAACGGTACTATTTACCCATTTAACCGGTTAAGTGAACCATACTGTGTAACCGTTTAAATGATTAAGTGAATCATGTCGATTACCCAATTACCCGGTTACCCGATTAAGTGAAATACGGGCGAAGTATACCCTAGCCGTCATTTCATAACATTATATAAGGAGAAAAGGGGGGCGTCATTCACATTTTCGTCTTGATAGACGCCGGCTTCCTTCTTTTCTCGGGTAATTTTCCTTCTCTTAATTTTACTAAGTTTTCATGCATACATATATCTGAATCGATAATAAACTTCATAATCAGGGAAATTAAAGTTTTAAATCAAAAAAACTTAATGAAAAAAAAACCAAAATTCGAAAATTCGGAGTTGTTGGTGTGAACAGTGCCGACGGCGGTGGGTGAA
>JAVDBV010074529.1:0-13519 GCA_032619315.1 Piper longum
AAATGTATATACATTTTTAATGTATATTGGGGTGTAAATGTAGGGATGTTTTTGTATTAGGCTTAATTTTGGCAAGCATGTTTGACTTATTTTAGTATTTTATAAGCTTTGATGTATTATGGGTCGAATCGAGTTCGTCTAAATTTCATAGTATTTGGATTTGGCTCGTGTTTAGTTTGCTATATTTTTGACCTGACCTTAAGTCGAGAGAATGTTTATATTTGACTCAGTACTCGACTTATATAGAATTAAAATTTTCTTTCCAATATTATATAAATTTAATGTGATCTTAATAGTATTGACGAACTGAATATTTTTTTCGAGTTTAAACACATCGAATTCGAATTTCGAGCCAAACTGAGCCAAACACTCTTTAATTCAAGTTCTTAAATTAATCATAAAGTAGCCTGAATGAAGAAGGGAAATGAATGATATATAGGCGATACCAATCTTGATTCACATACATTCTGGGGTATTTTATATGGCATCAAAAGGTTAATATATAGCTGTATATTTCTTATAGTGATATTAATTGTCATCATGATTTATATGTATAACTTATCACAACCATAGTGTCGGTTTCATAAATTATGTACCACAAAAAAGAAGATTGTCGTGACTAGAATTATGTACTGTTGTCAAGAGTACTATTCTAGAAGAAGAATATAAATTTATAAGGCCGATGGCCCGATATATAACAAGTACAGAAGAGAAATTCTATGCATTGTCGACGTGCTTGAAAGTACACTCTACACTGATCTGATTTCCTATGGTTTGTCTTATATAACTATTATACATCACTTGTAGAAATTAAGCTTCATATATATGTAAATATTTATATTTATACCTGCTTAGCTGCAGCTGCTTAAATATAATTAATTAAGAATTAAAAGGTCTTAAATATTATGATATATACTGTCCATGGTATATAGTTCTTTTTGGATAAATGCTGTAAAAGAAAAATTGGAGCATTTCATGTATATTTGACTAGTTAAGAGATATACTCAAGCGCGCTTAGGCTCCCTTCTTGGGCATTTTTTTTATCTCGAAACAGTTATAAATTAGTGTATATAAAAGTATTTTTGTGGGAACACTTCTATATTGGCACTAAATTAACACAAGATTCCTCAAATTATTTATCTTAAAAGGATTCTAATTTCTAATCATATTTTGTCTTCTTTTATCCCACTTTTTTTCTAAATCTTGCATGCAACATGATATTTGATAAGTCTAACCGATGCAATAAAACAGTTATTAGTCCACGTCGATGAAGTAGATATAACTTGTTAAGAGACTTTGGGTATAATCTCTGTTAAAAAAAGACACTTTTATAATTAGGCACATCAACCGGCCGGTTATCTTTACATCTTTTCCAGTCTTTCAAACCAAGCTGGAAGAGTACTATCCAACATAAAAGCTTTTAGTTTTTTGGGTTCTTGCAATATTCATTTTTTATCATCGAAATATATGGGAACGCAATGCACCGGTTTGGAAAACAATTTCTACCACCCACAACAATCTAGCCAATGCACATACCATGCATCAGAATTAAATACGTACCAAATCCGGTTTTATTTTCTCCCAGAGTACTTTCGGTGTGATAATGTTGATGACGTTCACCTATTGACATCGAGCAAGAACTGTACCAAAGAGATCAGAACTTCACCGTTTCTTTAAAGCTCTCCATTTAATATACTTGGACCTTCTGGCTCCCAACCCTAATCAGTCACATATACATATATACATGCATGCATAACTCAAATTCTTGCTCACCCTCTCTTTCTAGCTATCTTAGTTTCAATTGTATATCCATGGCTTCTCCAACTCTTTCTTCCTCTAGCTATCTTGTTCTATGCATCATATATTGTACTCTCATCCTCCTCTCCTTCAAAATTGCACCAACATCAGCTTCCTGCGCCACCCAAAGTTTCTCCAATAACAGGTTATATGCCACCTGTATAGACCTCCCCACCTTGAGCTCCTCCCTCCACTGGACCTACTTCCGCCACAACTCCACCCTCACCCTCGCCTTCGTCGCCCCGCCGGAGGAGTACGGCGGCTGGGTCGCCTGGGGCATCAACCCCTACCAGCCGGCCATGATTGGCACCAGAGCCCTACTCGCCTACCGCAACCCCGACGGAGGCATGTCCGCCATGACCTACAACATCAGCAGCCTCGACGTCGTCCCCTCCGGCATCGACTACGGAGTCTCCGGTCTCGAGGCGGAGCAGAACGCCGACGACTTCGTCATATTCGCCACCCTGAAGCTGCCCGACGGCACCACCACCACCAACCACGTCTGGCAGGTGGGACCTGGCATGGATGGCGACGCGCCGATCCAGCACGCCAGGCAGCCGGAAAATCTGGCGGCGGTGGGAACCTTGGATTTGCGTCTAGGGAATGCTCCGGCGTTGCTGGCCATGGATATGACCGTGGCTTCTCTGTTGGCTCTTTTGGTTCTTCACTGTGTGTTATTACATTGATTGTTGATTGTGAACTCATGTGCTTATAAATTATATGCATGTACTAATTACGTGGTGAATGATAATAATTTACATGTAAGCTGTCAAACTGTATACCGGATGGATCAGTGTTCATACAAATAAAATTAGGAAAAGAATAATATTGGCTACCGTGGAACTTATTATGTCTGATGAAATTAGTGCTAACGATTAAGGATGGCTCGAATTTTGAAAATAACTTTGTTCAGTTTAATAAAATAAAAGTCAAGTGATCTGAATGGATGGTTAGATCACCTCTTAACTGGTATAAGACTATCAACCATAACAGTTAACAAGCAATCTCATGAATTTTTTGTATTTTATATTTATTTAGTATAATGGTCGTCATAATTCAAAAAAACAAGGCATATACAACTAGGTTTGAAATGTGTATATATTTCTCTAATAAGGCTTGATATTTAAAAGATAATAATTTAGTGACATGTCGCATCATCATCTTAAGTATTGCCATTATTATTCTGATATGAAAAAAATTATTTTAAGAGTTTGTAATACTTTAATTATATTATTGAAAGGTTAAAATAGAGTGAGAAAGTAAATAAAGTTTGACTACAGAAAGGATTAGTAGAGCCCGACTTAACGGGCTCTTAAATAAATTGAGAGTATTGAGTTCATTATTTATAAAAAAATATCCAATTGTCTTTTCCTTTTAAAGCCCGCATGGATAAGTTAAGAAAAGCCCATGGCCTCTTTTAAAGCAATTATATATATATATATATATATATATATATATATATATATATATTCTAATAAATGATCCTCCTGATATAAGTTGGATTACATAAGTCATTTTTTTAATATAATTATCAATACTTTTTAATATAATTATCAATACTAACTAGTTATGACCCTAACAATGCGTGGGCTGTTGATGATTGATTTTTGTTGTAGTAGACATTTAATCTTGAAATAAATAATTAATTCAAATACTTTTGATTTAAATTTTAAATGCAAACAATGTTTTCTATTAGGTTGTTGCTTTTGCCGATGTCGTATTCATCAGAGTAACTCCAACATTCATTTCTAAAATTTATATTCTCTTAATGCACTTCATAAGTTATTAATAATATAATATTATTATTCAATATATATAAACAATTAATACTTATAAATTTTCACAATAATGTGTGGAGTAAAAATAAAAGGTACGACTATTAGAAATAACAATAAATAGTACAATAATAAAATATACAACCATTAGAAAAAAAAAATACAACAATTAGGAGTAACAATAAAAAGTGTGACAATAAAAGATAAAATCACAAATACTCGTGATAAAGGGACATTATCGGTACAACCATTATGAATAAAAATAAGAGGCTCCACAATAAATGGTGCAACTATTGAAAGTGAGAATAAAGGGTACAATAATAAAATGCATAACTATTAAAAGTTACATTTAATATATTATAATAGATATACTTGCCAAAGTATACAACTAACTAGCCCCCTCCACCTAGAAAGCTGCTCACAACCAAATATTGAACATAAGGAAAACACTTTAATCTTTGTTTTTACTTTGAATCTCTTTTTTCGATCCACCTTGGAAGGTCTTCATTTCTTTTCTTTTCTTTTTTTCTACTTTTTCTAAACAATCAAACTGACATTCAAGACTTTTAGCAGCAAGAATACTTCTTTGACGTTTCAGATCCTTCGTCTCCACTCTTCACAAGGCTAACCCTGTTGACGGACAATTCTGCTTTGTATGAGTCCGAATTTAAAACCTTCCTGCTTACATTGTTGTAGATTTCTTTGATGACAATCTCAAATGCCGTCTTGACATTGGTCGCATCAAGAGCTGACGTTTCCATAAAGAAGAGTCCTTCTGATTCAGCAAGGGCTTTGCCTTCCTCCACACTCACATCTCTGATATTCTCTAGATCACATTTGTTTCCAACCAACATCCTGGCCACTGTTGTATCAGAGTGAGCTGAAACAATATTCTCCATAATTATATAAAATAAACCATAAAAACAGAATTGAACAAAGAGCTTGAACACCATATGGGAAAACAAGAGAAAAAGCCGGATCAGAAATACATGTAACTATATACTCTTAGAGCTGTTTGAGTCTCCATATAACTGCAGATCCAGCAGGAGTATATCTACGCAGATAGTAGCTTCTCCCCATTAATTACAAGGTGTGCAGTAACTAAATACTCATGGAAGCTAATTCATCAAGTTCTACAGATAGAAGGCCACTTACTTTTACACATGACTTTGTTAAAAAAAAGAATGTTGATTATACCTATCAAGTTGGGGCACAATCAACCAATTTGCTACCTCTTAGAGCCCAAACAACCTTTTGCCATTGGTTTTTCCTTATACTTTCAGTCAGTAACTACTGTATTCATGTTGAAACTGTGCTATGAAATAATATTTTAAAAACCAAATTCAGGGACAAAAATAAACTAATGCTACCAATAATACATAGATTCCCACACAGGCTAAATTATCACTTAGCTTGTATAGAGAACAAGCCAGCAAAAGGGAGAGGGTCGCATTAACATTATTTGAATGCCGTGGACGAGTACAATGATGAAGTGGAAAGTGGCACAGAAAATTTTCAAAGCTAGCTGATTTCCCAAAGGCTAACACTTCCCAACACATCACTACCGAAAACCACAATACATATGACACACAATATCCCTAACCATTGACCTCATATGATCAGATCTAAATGATGTGCATTCGACTAAAACTCTTAGGATTAAAACTGACGTAAAATTGAGACTTATCAAAATGCCAAAAACGAACACGATCCATGCCAGTCCATCACCTCGATTTTCTCTTAACTAAACTAAAATCCGCTTGCATCTCCTAATCGACAGATCTACAGATGAACATTCAAATAAAAACTACTATGCATATGCAGCTAAAGAAGTAAAAAAATGGAAAAATCAAAATGCCCAAACAAACAAGCACAATTCACTCCAACCCAACCTTCTAAACTCTCCGAACAAAACCAACACGAATCACCTGCTAAAAAACTAATCTTTATCACAAATATTATCACAACATGAGAAAACGAAGAACGGGTAGAAACAAAGGGAGAAGAGGGGAACATACTGTTGAGCTCGTCGAGCCATCGCTGAACGGATTCGAAGGTGGAGCGGCGGCTGATGTCGTAGACGACGAGCGCGCCGACGGCGCCGCGGTAGTAGGCGGAAGTGACGGCCCGGAACCGCTCCTGGCCGGCGGTGTCCCAAATCTGGGCCTTCACCTCCTTGCCGTCGATGTCGACGCTCTGGGTCTGAAACTCGACGCCGATGGTGGCCTTGGAGTGGAGGTTGAACTCGTTGCGGGCGTAGCGGGAGAGTAGGTTCGACTTGCCCACGGCCGAGTCGCCGATGATGACGATCTTGAAGAGGTACTCCTCCCCGTCCTCCTCCGCCATTTTTCCGGCGGAGGCGAGAAAGAGGGGGCGGCGGCGACTTCTCCGGCGAGTTTGCCGGCGACAATGACGGTGGCGGCGGGCGAAGTTTTCGGGGGAGAAGCCGGGGTTTTCGCGGATTTATCGTGATCACACCTCCGCTTTTTGCGGGATTCTTTTTTTATCTTTTGATTTCCCGGCTATTTGTATTTTGGATATGACGATATTGCCCTTTATTATTATTATTATTATCTGAAATTAACATATTTTAAGATTATGATTTTCAATCCAATACAAATCTAAGGTTCATGATTTATATTTTTCCAATAAATTACGCGATCACTAACGTATTTAATAATATTAATACTAATTGAAATAAAATTGTGTTTAATTTTAACTATTACATACTCGTGTGAGGTGGTTTTAAAGGTTTAAAATTAAATTTTCTTGTATAGATATAAATATTCTTAGACAAATATTTTAAAAAATATTTAATATTATTCATTTCAAAATTTTATCATAATATCGATACAAAGCATATAAAATTGATCTTCCAACCCTTTAACTAGTATAATATCTTTTAATCATTTACACAATCTATCTTGCAAAGAAGCTCGTTAAACTACAGACTTATTTTTAACGAGCTTTTATTCTACGAGAAATTTGCATTTTCCTTATTAATTTTCCAATTTTAAGTACATTTCTGCTTTAGTAAGTGTTGCAGCTTGTGCAAATATTTCTTTACCCGCCAACCCCATAGGGATAATCTGGTCATTCCGCACTTTATACAAAAATCAGAGCATGTAAACGGGCTCCGCGAATCGCGCTGCACAACGTTCACGACCGTGGGCGACACTTGGGCGAGGGTCCCACATAGCTTTGACCCGTTCGTTTGATAAGTGTGTGAAGGAGTTGGCGCATGATAAATGAAGAAAAGAAGTGCACACAACGTCTCACACTTTGACAAAGCTTTCAACAATGACTTGCCATACTCTCAAGTCTGAACAATCTTCAAGAGCATGGAAAAAATACAATACATGATGAATAATGTAAGGATTTGAATTTTGCTTTGGCTGCCACATACATTATAAGTAAATTTTTTTTTTTTTTTTTTTTTGCAGGGCAATGGCAGTGGTATGAAAATCCTTAGGTTGTAGGCAATGCAAGCTTTGTTCTTTTGTTGGTGTTGTAGAATCAGAAGGTAAGAGTCCCAGGAGTTGTGGGGAAGGGGATTACATCCCTGGCATCGTCGATGCCGGTGATGAACATCACAAGACGATCGAATCTGAGGTTGAAGCCCGAGTGTTTGACGCTTCCATGCTTTCGGATGTCCAAGTACCATCTATACTGCTCACTTTTTAATCCCAGTTCTTGGATTCTGTAACAAGCAGGAGGGGATAAGCAATTAGTTCATTTTCCACATGAGAAATGCATACAGATTTGATGCAATGTATCATGATATGAGAGCTGCTTTCTTGATCTGCAAGCTCATTCTATGTTTTTAACTTTTTCCTTTTCAAATACTGAGATGAGCAACTAATTTAGAAGTGAATCAACTGTGTGCTTGACTCCTACTTAGGTATTCACCGTTGTTTTCTTTTGTATAGCTGAACTAGCTTATGCTGTCTATTTCAAAATGAAGAATGAAGGATAGCTGAGAGTACTCTTGAAGTGATTGGTGCAGTTTTTTTTTTTTTTTTACCTTCTATCAATGATTTCGAATCTCTCTTCTTTTTGGCCTCCACATGTAACGTTTCCAACCTGCAATCAAATTGCAAAGCTCATTTCGAATTGAAAACAATCTTAAATTTTTATGGTTGGAATATCAGTGAAGAGCAAACATGCGTACATATACCTTTGGCATAATAACATCAAAAGAAGCAACTGTTTTGCCATCTTCATGGACACGCATGTAGAATGGTTTTACTTCCTTTGGATGATCAAATAATATGACTGGCCTTTTGTAGAGTTCATCAACTAAATAACTGTCAATATCATGTTGATGATTTCCATTAGATCAAATCTTACCAGAAGTGGGCTTTCTGAGGTTTGTTATGTACAAAAAAAGTATAACAACATGAGAATTCTTTGTCAGAATACCTTTCATGTTCTTCTGTCAGCTTGACCCCCCATACAATCTCTGTCTTGAATGATCTATCAGTAACCTTCATCAAAAAATGGAGGAGTGAAGTACAGATTCTTATTTGATTATATGAACGAACATTCTTTTCTAATTATCGAATTGACAACTATCAATTTTGCATATTCAGCTTAACGGAAAATTGAGTACCACCTTCTGCAAAATATCTATAGCTTCCGTATATGAGACATTTTCCATTGAGCTTGAAGTGACCAATTGTAGACGAGAAATGTTGTCTTTGTCCACTGCCTTGGACATGATGTTCATATCTTCCATACAATTGTTCATTATCCACTGACAAAGAAATTTTACACAATCCTCGGCGCCTTGCATCACATCCTGTAATTTGAAGGAACAATTTAAAAAAAAAAACATTACATCCGAATGTTAAAAATCAGCAAACAGAAAACTGAATGTAGAACACCTGAGAAATTTATCAACTGCTTAAGGTTAATGTTCACTGGAAAACTATTATGACAGATGCAAGACTCATGAATTGAATATAAACTAAAATCCACCAGTAGTAGATTGTGGTTTGCAAGCCAAAGAAACTGTGATAAGTGATGTACCTTTAATTCTGAAAAAGCCATTTCAACCTCTACCATCCACTCCTCTGCCAAGGATCTCTTAATCTGAGACTTGTTTGCTTTGAAAGTAGGACCAAAGCTGTAAACGTTACCAAGAGCACAGGCATAGCACTCAAGGTGAAGATGACCTCCATTTGTGAGATATGCACGGCATGAGAAGAAGTCCTCTGAGAAATTCACTGTTTTGTGACTATTGTCATTTAATAAAACAGTTGACTGCATCTTTTGTTGCTCTTCCAACTGCATGGTGAGCCATTTGGTCTTTTCCAGATCTTGCATTGCAGTAGCTAGAGCTTCCTTATCACTTTCACTTCTCTTCAACTCTTGAACTTTCTTGTGTTTTTCCTCGACAGCTTCTCTAAGAACTTGAAGATTGATCGATCCACCGTTCTCTAATGCATGTTCGTCTACTTCCTCTGAATTGCTTAAAAGAGTTGTGACTTGAAAAGGCACCGGATCATCTGTTGACTTGACAGAAGTAATGATAGGAATAGTCACATGAAGGAAGCCATGGTTTTGGAAGAAAGTATGAGTTGCATAGAATAAAGCACTTCGTATTCTGGTAATAGAAGCAACCTGCAAGGTATATAAGACAATCAACCGATTGTATGGTTATTGAAGAAATAAACTGTAAAACAAAATTCAAGTTCTACCGCTGCTTTTCTAGGACGAAGATGAGGATAACTTCTCATATAATCCAATGGTAATCTTGACTTTGGCAATGGATAATTAGCTGCATCAACAGTTCCTATGTGTAGAATTTTCTCAGCTTTGAGCTCGATACGACGCTTTGCAGATGATGCCGGCTGCCTCAGAGTACCTTCAACAAAAATTGAAGTTCCTGCAGCCGTGATTTGGTTGAGATCACAGATAGAAGAATCAACCACAACCTGATTAAAAAAGGAAGATACTTTAGTTCAAGTAGGCCATTACCAAAATCTTTTCTTGCAAAATTACAGAACATATTAACAAACTATCCATTTCAAAATGATCGTACCTGGAGACTTGAAGCACAGGATCCATCATTAACTTGCAAGAAAACAACAGTAGGCACTCTCCTTTGCAACCCAACCTCCAAACTTCCCCGGAGATACCCTCCTCCCAACAGAAGCTTCACTACATTTATTAGACAAGGTGGGATTCGAGTTTGAACGATCTTCATACAAGTGTTACAATCATCTTTTCCCTCATCTTCATCCTTAGAGACACTTGCCCCTCCTTCCTTCGACACCTTCACCCATCCCCCGACCACCACCTTCTCTCCGGTCAGCCCTGCTCCACCGTCTGGCCGACTCAGGATCGATTTTAGGAGAACCCGACTCGAATACTTGAATGTATTCACCCTTTTACCATCCTCAGAAGGATTCACAGGTGCACTCACTCTTCTACCATCCTCACCAGGATGAGCAGGCGACGATGTGTTTGGCGCCATTGGTGGTGAAGATTGATCCATAATAGCAGAAGAAGCAAATCAGCCTGAAAGTTGGTCTTGTTATTTGGAAGTGAGCAAAGATTGTAAAGAAAGGAAGCGTCAATGAAGGTGGTTTTATACGGAGGAAGAGCTTGGTGGATAGGTAGATCAGAGACAAAGGAGAGGAATTCTTGCTCATCTTGGTTATCTCAATCTGATCAGAGGGAGGAAGAATGAAGAGAAGAGAGGGAAGAAGGAAGGAGAAGGTGAAGAGTTGGGATTTGGAAGTCTTCAAATGCAGGAAACGTCGCGGGAAAGTAACGGTGTGGGCTGTTAATTCCGGTATTTCAAAGCTTGACTAAGAGGCTCCACCGCTCCTGTAAAAACTGGGCTCCTACACGTCTGAATGGATGCATTACCTGATCAAACTGTATAAATTAAATCAGAAAGACATGTCTATGTTGAAAAAATACGATATCAGTAAGATCAGAAAATGATTCACATCGATAATCTTTCTGTGGCCTACATTTGACAAGCGGTTCTTTGAAGCAATTGGCGTAAAATAAAGTTCTTGGTGCTCGTAGGAAAAAAAATGCATGTAAATACGATTAAACAAAATGAAAAACATTTTACTCTTTTTATTCCCACAATACGGGATGTAGTCTCCAAGAGAGGTTTACAATGCCATTTGCGGCAAACTGAACAAATTCTTTTTTTTTTTAAATAAAGAAAGAAAAACCAAATTTCACCACCCACGCAGCAAAAGCTTCAAAAGTTCGAATGAATAATCCACTCTTTGCTTGCCTGAAATATGCAGCTCTTGGATCCACATCTACATCCAAGGTTTTCTATACAAGATAAATATGGAAAACAGGGAGATTATACAGTAATATCTTTCATTGAAATATCTTATCTGCTACTGGGTTTCGTGCAAACAGGATCAAAAGATCAATTAACTCATCAAGTCTTGGGAGGGGATGCATGATGACTGCATGTTTTTGCACCATATTGAGAACTTTAAGATAGACAATTTACTTTCCTGAGCTTCTTCATAAAGGTCAATTGAATGAATGGCCTTAGATGTTAAACATTCTTTAATATCGTCCTAAAGAACATCAACATGCATTATGGAAAACCATGGTACAATTAGAAAGAAAGATTCAAAAAAGCACAATCTTCAACAAAAGAATTGTGAGCATCAGAAATTCTATAGCAACACAATTTCATAAGCAAAAATTTATTACCTTCATCCTCACTACTTCTGGTGCAACAAAATAGAATTTTACATCTTCGTACTTTTGCCAACATATAGGCTACAGAGCGAACAGTTCTACCATTGGCAAGGTCCCCGACAAACGCCAGTTTGATGCCATCCAAATTTCCTAGCTCTCTTTCGATCGTATACACGTCCAGCAAAGCAGCCTACGAATTATTTTTACCTTGAACTAAGGTACTAATCTAATAGTGCCCAACTAATAACAAAACAGAATACTCAACAACAAACCTAGCATTGTTCATAACTTTGTCCACGTGATTGTATTCCATACACAAGGACATTTTATAGTGTAACCCGTGTTGGATGTTCTATAGGATCATCTCCGGCATTGATGATAGGAATATTAGTTGTCTGAGCTGCTCATCTAGCAGCACCACTCCTCATAACGATTATATCAGAATATTTTTCAACAGTCCTTATTGTATCTGCATATCAAAAGAAAAATAAAACAATCAACACGACATATCCAATGCATATTATCTTCTACATCACATAGCAAATACAGAAAGAGATAATACATTCGAGGGTCTCTCCCTGCCACCGATGAGAATTCACCGAGCGTTTTCTGTTGTCACCTTCTCATAGCAGATTCAAAAGACAACCTTGTTCGAGTTGATGGCTCATAGAAGAGGGTGGCCATGAGATAGCCTCTCAACATTCGACTTTCAGGTGAATTCTCTCGAATCTTTTCCATCTCCGTAGCCACTCTAAATATTGCATTTAAAATATCTCTATAAAACTGTTGAGCTTCGATCACATCCAATATCTGGAAATCATCCCCAGATGAGAACGAGATAGAGGAAGAACTGCATTTGCTTTATCCACTTCTTATTACCGGCAAAGATAAACATGGGCACCACATGATAGCCGATGAAACAAACCAACTAAAGATTGCATTTTGCTTAGGCAGTTCATGGCATTGAAGCAGAGATGATTTTTCCGAAAAAGATTATCCATCTTCGATGCATACATACTTGATCTCAATGCATATAAGGAAGAACAGTCAAAGGAACTCATTGTTTTAAAAAAAACTTCAGCCAGGCAAAGTCAGAGAGCCAAGTACCACGAGCTACTAAGAGACCCAGAAGACGACGATGATGCTAGCTGAGCAAGCAAGTCTTATCATAGATTGAGATATACCTGCAAAATCGTCGACCATGGAGTTTGATCAGACAGCACAAACAAAACAAAGTGTAAAACTCAGGCTTTGGATCAGGGTTTTACTCGCTTGTTGCCTTACTTAGTTTGGACCCGTCTCGAATCATTTTAGTTCAGTCCATGAGTATGGACTCAGATGGCCGTATGAGCGTGTTATAGAAGTGGGATATTCCAGATGAATATGCTACAGTAAAACATGAGTTTTAAGCGTATAATCAAGGTATATGGATTCATACTAATGTTATCTCAAGATTTTAAGGCTAGATGTAAGTTATTGTTGTGTTTAGTATCTCTTTGGATTTTCTTAAGGTATTTTATTTACATGCATCTTAGGGATTTTGAACTTTCAGATTACCCATATGAGCCTAGTTGGATTTGAGTTTCAAATCTTCGTCTGCTTGAGGGCAAAGTTTCGAAGCCTATTTACGTAAAGACCCGGAAACCCTGTAAAGACCCGGAAACCCAATTACCCGGTTAAGAAAAAAAAACCCCAAGTTTTTCTTTTTACAAAGGATGGCTAAAGGGGAGGGCGTCATCCTCTTCTTCATTCCAGATCTAAGCCATCATCCTCTTTGTTAAGGTAATTTCTTCTTCTTTCTCTTCTTAATTTTCATGCATTTGTTAGGAATTGCTAATCTAGATGATAACCATGGAATTAAAAATCTCAAATCAACAAGAAAGATAAGAGAATTAAAATGAGATAGATCTAGAGATCCACCCAAGAATGCAAATTGCTGCTGTACAGCAATTTTTGAGTTGATTGTGATCTATTACAGCAGCAAATCAACTTCTTTTGCTGATCAATTGCAGCATCAACGTCCTTATGTATATTGTAGTGATTAAAAGAGTAGTTTTTCATTGAATTGGGTGGCCAAGGATGGTAGCACGTCCTGCTGAATTTCAGCAGCAACACCATGGCGTTTGTGTCCCAAACAGTGGCTTATAACATGCAATAGAGTGGTGTTTCTCTTCTTCTGGGCGTTGGGTTGTAGTGCAGGAGAAAGGAGTCTCCTTAGGTGGTGCTACTGGCCACATCGGAGTCTCTGTAGCAGC
>JAVDBV010074537.1:0-27911 GCA_032619315.1 Piper longum
GTCCCCCCCCCCCCCCCCCCAAACAACAACAACAACAACAAAATCCAATCTCTCCTCTACGATGTCCGCCATTAATTCACGAATCGAAGCTACATACGAAAGCCGCAAATTGGATTACCTTGACCTTGTAGCCTCTGATCATCAACTTGCGGACGACGAGGCGGCCGATGCGGCTGGTGGCCCCGACGACGAGGACAGTGGTGTCCTGTGCGCCGGGGACGGTGAACTCGCACATCGGGCCGCGGATCAGGACCTGGTCGAGGACCTCGTCGGAGCGGGACCGGGAGATCTGGCCGAGCTCCGAGAACTTGCGCCACACCTCGTCGAAGATCTGCCGGGACCGCCGCCCCAGCCCCACCGGGTTCACGTCGTCCAGAGTCAACGCCCGCCCTGCCTCGCCGCCCTCATCCACCTTTCCTCCGCCGCCACCGCCGGACTCAGCCCGCGGCGGAGGAGGGCGGCGGGCGGAGACGGCGATCGGGCGTGGGCCTGGGCCTGGGCCGGGGAAGTGGACCGGGAGTTTGGGCCCAGTGGGCCTAGCGGAGATGGTCATTCGGTAATTGAGGGCCATTTTCGGGGCTTGCCGGCGCCGGAGACGATTGCCTGCATAAATGGGCCGGGAAGTGGGTCGCGGTTGTCCACGTGGTGCATTCTAGGCTTGTCGTTGAAGGCGCGAAGACCGGCCACGGAATATGGATAGGGGCTGTAGTCACTCACTGCCAGTATATCGCATTTTAAAACCATGCATGGGATAAAATATATAGCAATTATTGTAAGAAAATTCATAAATAATAAATATAAAAATGTCACAAGCTGCCCAATTTCAGAAAAAAACGAAAATAAAAGTTTCGAGTGGGAATATTAAAATAGGGAAAATCATTAAAAAAGGTATAAATATTAAAAGATGAAACAATAATAAAAGATAATAGAATATTGAATAAAACATCTAAAAAAATAAAGAACCAATGATATTAATAATAAAGAAGTAAAATACAATATAAAAAGACAAATACTTTGTGTAAGAGTGAAAACCAAATAATTAAATAAAAATCAAAAAAAATAAAGATAAATAAAATAAATATATTAATATAACTACCTTATAGTTATTTATGCATTTTGAGACGGTTATATTTTGGAAAAAATATTTTATCGATTAAAGAATAAATATTTTGAGATATATTATTGGCATATTTATAAGGAAAATATGAAATATACCCTTAAGATGCAACAAAGGAAAGGTACATCCATTTAGGAGAGGTGAATATCCTTTAAAAATAGTGCATATCCTTTACAAAAGGTGTAATACTCTTTAAAAAAGGTTTATATATTAAAAAATGTGTGTTGTATTCTTTAGAATGTACTTGTTTAGAATCAACCTTTTATTAATTATAGGGGGATACCAAATATCCTGAGGTCTTAGAATAAACTTCAGTCTTAAATTATCTCGACCATCAGAATATAAGGATAACCTAGATCAAATTTAATTAAAAAAAGACACGGGCTCCTCCAACTTTTTCAAACTCAGTACTCCGATCAATCTGTTAAAAAAAAAGTCATAGGCGGCAACCAAATTTAGCTTTGTTGTGGCCTAATTCAACTAGGCCGCATGATCCTATCAAGGTAGGCTGGATTAAGCTATTGTCATCATGTGGAGGAAAGAGAGGGGGGAGGGATTTGGGGAAGATCGGGTTAGTTATTTACCAGCACAATAATACATTTAAGAAGAGTAAAAAAAATTAACTCATTAATAACTATGCAAGCTTAATTATATAAATTTTTTAAAATACTATAAAATCCAAATTGATGTACCCAACTCAAAAAATAAAGTTGTGGGACTGAAGTAGAGTATCATAAAATAGAAGAGTAATATGGTGAAACTTTTCCTTCACAAACCGTAAAACTAATTGACTTAGTAGCATGTAGGGCTGGTAGGTTGGGCAGGAATTAGTATGCATACATAGATGGTTAAAAGCGAGAAAATAAAATAAAACTAACCATTGTTTCATTATCCCCCCTCTTCCAATCCAACCTCGTTATTGACGGCACTAGAGATTAGGTCTGGCCCACCAAAACACAGGGCCCAGGATCATATTAGTATAAATAGGGCTGTTAATTGAGCGAGCCAATTATTGAATATTTGGTATTCAGTTGGGCTCGATTCAACTCAAAATTTAACATTTAAATGTTCGAGCTTAAATTCGACTCAAACTTGAATCCTATGAGTTGGTTTGAGCAAGGTAGTATTCGATTCGACTCGACTCAATTACGTTTCAAACTTGACTCATAATTGACTCGTGGCTCGACTCAAATTTGATTTAATAAAATAATAATATAATATATATAATGTTACTTATCTACTCAAAATAACTTTTATTATTAACTGCATACTAAATGATGTATTTTTTATTTTGTTTATCAAATTTAGGTCGTCATTGTAATTGAACGATTAAGATTAAAATTTGAGATAAAAATATTATTTTCCCCAACTAAGCTATGCTTTATATATACTTATATATATATAAGTATATATATTAATAAGTTTAATTATAATTAATTATAATTATTTACATATTATATAATAATAAAATAATAAGATAACTTAGATGGGAAGTCTTCAATAGGAAGACATGAGTATATTTTTTAAGTGAGCCACTTTTAACTTTGTAATCGACCTAATTTTGAGCTCGTAAACAAATTGATTTCGAGCAAACTTGTTAAAATTAAATAATTTAAATATATTTAAATTAGAGCGGAACTTAAATATTAAAAAAATATTCAAATCATTTTCAATCGTGAATATTAAAAATTCGTTATATCCACATCCGAGTTAGAACGAACTTCTAAATGTTGGATTCTAAGAGCCTTCGGCTCGCCCCGAGTATAAACACCTTCTAAGATTGGGACGGAAAGGCACGAAAAATGGCTGCGTCGGCGGCGTCGCGGGCCTGGCTTAACCGCGCGCCGGCGGCCGGGTGGGCGGCGGGTGGACTCCGGGGAGGGGCGACTCGGTGCGGCGATCGCAGCAGTGTTGGGGTGAGGAGGCGGGGGGAGAAGGCGGAGATGGAGGCGCTGTGGAAGAGGAGGACGAGGTCGGGGCATGAGTTCGACCCGAAGACCATTCGACGATTTGTCTCTGAGGGGAACCATGTGCCAGTGATGCTCGGGGAGGTCCTCGAGGTCTTCTCCCGCCCGAACCTTCGATCCTTCGCCGATTGCACCGTCGGTGCTGCCGGCCACTCGTCTGCGGTGAGCTGTATTTTTGTTTTTGTTTTCGGCCGTTGATGTTGTTTTATGCGTGCAATTTCATAATATCTTTGTAAGCCTTGTTGATAATTATAGGCTATAAAATAGACAATATTTGTTATCTGTTCTAGGAAAATCAGTGTATGTCATTTGGTTTTAATTTAAAAATCCAAAACTAAACCATCCCAAGGAGGCTATTAAGTGTAGTTTGTGTATGTTTAAAAAAAAAAAAAAAATCTTGCGGCATTCGTACACGTTGATTAAGTGTAGTTGTTGATCTTCTTTGTTTGCTATGAGGCAGATTATTCAAGCTCATCCAGAAATTCAGGCCTATGTTGGACTGGATGTAGACCATACTGCTCTTGAAAAAGGTCAAGCTAAAATCAATGCTGTTCTCAGCGGTATGCAGCCTACTAGAGCTTCTGACTTGAAAGCCCTTACATTTAGGAGGAACTTCAGAGATATAAAATCCTGCCTCCACCAAGTTGATGGAAAACTTGTCGAGAATGGAGTTGATGGGATACTAATGGATCTGGGAATGTCGTCCATGCAGGTTTTATTTTCTTCATGTGACACTGTGCTCAGTTATAAGTCCTATTCAAATAGGCGAACAAATGATGTAATTTTTAGACTAATTTGTATAACTGATAGCACTAAGCTGATATTAGTTATTAGCTTATTTAGCATATCGGCCTTATGTTCATTTCAATTTTTTGGAGCTCACACTCTGCATGATCCCACGCAGGTTAATGATGCCCAAAGAGGATTTAGTGTACTCAATGATGGGCCTCTTGACATGCGATTGAATCTGCAGGTCAGTTTTTTAGAATTTGTCAGACCTATATCTGAAATGGCAACCATTCTCATTTTTATCTGACCATCTTTAACACTACCTTATCCCTATGCAATTGTGTTTTCAGCATTGATTTTATGTCACCATAGGTTTTATCTCATCCATTGGTTTCATTGGATGAGATGAGACCAAATTGCAATGATTGAGAAAATTTATGTGCACCCCCTACGACCGACAATCTTTCTCCAATGTGCACATTGGCATGTTAACATTTTCCAATTTAATTTTACTTGTGTTTGCCAACTTTCGGCCAGAAGAAAATACTTCTGTTAGACATGAGAGTAAATACTGGGGACAATTTTTGGGATTTTGTTGAACAGTTGGTTTTGTAATTATCTAATATTCCTTCACTTGTGCAAGCATTTCTAGTAGAGCCTAGGAACAAGACAGGTACCATCATTCCTGCAGATCAACCCATAAGAGTATGTCTTTCAAAATTTGAATTTACACACTTGGTCTCAGTAACAAAATTTTATTGTTTTGAACATCGAACTTACTAGGAAGAGTTTTAGCTGGTAAGGTAGGGTTCCTCTTTATATTTTAACCACATAATGATATTACCAACATCAAATTTCCTCCTGCAGTTACTGTATGTGAGCCACCTTAAGTTCTAAGCTATATCCTGCCACATATATATATCAGCGACTACCCTATGATTTAATCAACTTAGTTGAGGTGGCTGTGTAAATTTGTTATAGTGCATGTTAGTTAGTCACACTATAGCACGAGTAAATATGATGTGCTGGGCTTAAATTCTTGGAGATATTGGGATAGAAGTCCCAAATTTTAGTGGACAAAATTTATCCCTGCCAAATATGTGCACCGTGGTTTTTATCCTTCGTTAAGAACATAAGTCACTCTCGTAAAGTGAAGCCCTCTTTTTGGAGTGGCCCTATATCTGGCTTAAAAAGGTGGAGCTGGCTCATGCGAGGAATGAAAGCTATAATGTGTTTTTATTTTTTAATCTTACCTAACTAATTCTTCATCTTACTGTAACTACATCATGATTTTTTGTTTTTGCAAAGTCTTCTATTAATTGAGTGGTTGACTAGTTTTTGACAGGGAATTTTAAAAGCTGAAGACATCCTGAATTGTTGGCCCGAGGCTGAAGTGGGAAGAATCTTGCGTGATTTTGGAGAAGAAAGCGAGTGGTATCATCTTCAAAACAAAATTGCCAAGGCTCGTTTAAAGGGAGGATTGCATACTACTGGTGAACTAGTTAGCCTTATAAAGACTGCTTCTTCCAAATCAGGGGGTACGGCTCACCTTCAAGTTGTGGTTTGTGTTTTGAAAGTAAAATCCTTGCTTGAAAAACTCAAATACTGATATATGTATAGGTAGACATGGATGGATCAAGACGGCTACACGAGTATTCCAAGCCTTGAGGATAGCAGTTAATGATGAATTAAAAACTTTGGAAGATGCTTTATATGTTTGCTTTGATTGCCTCTCTGCTGGTGGTAGGCTGGCAGTTATTTCTTTTCACAGCTTGGAGGACAGAATTGTGAAAAAAACGTTTCTTGATATCATTCAAAAGGAAGATGACAGTTCTGAAAATCGATTTTTCATGGAGATGAAGGACAATAATGAGAACTGGGATGAAGAACCATGGATCAAGCAGAGAATCCAAGGTAAAAGAGGAACAATTCTTACAAAGAGACCAATTACACCGTCTGAAGAGGAAGAGAACCTAAATCGTCAATCAAGAAGTGCTAAGCTCAGAATAATTCAGAAAGCCTCCCACATAGTGCATTGATATTCCATTGACGAAAATGGGGAAAGTGGATGAAACAAGACTCAAAAACTGATTAATTTAACGCAGCAAATTGTTGGGGGTTTTCAGCTTTCAGTTGACTCAAGGCTATCCCTCCCATATGTACTTCCATTTGGTGGCATGGGATTGAATGCTCTGCGGTAGATCGAGGTGCCTGAGATAAAGAGCATCAGGAAATGCCAAAGTGAATTTGGGCGCAATATAATTCAAAATGGGTTCATAGAGCACAAAACTCCCTGCTTTGTGAGGATGTTGGGATGATGGTCTAATATCGGCAGTCTTTGCAGTCTGGAAACCTTAGCGAAGAGCAAGCTTATGTCTCTTAAGCAACTCTCTCTTTGATCTTTCCAATCTGGCAACCATTTTAATTCATTGCGACAGAAATGTATTTTTTATGAGCAGCAGTCTTTAAGTCTTGAATTTGAAGTCTGACAAATTTATGGTTGAGTGTAAAATTAAAATTTAGAACAGAACTAATTACGAGTGACAGTTCAATATGTACACATTATAATGGCCAGAAGTTGCATTATTTTTAATCTATGTGCAACTTGTGGGTCAATTTGTTTTTTCGACACAGTTTTGTCAATTTGGAATGAAATGAAACCTATAGTTTGCCCTCAAGAAAATATGCTTACAATTTTGGTTTTGTTGATGCAAACCGTGCTCAATGTACATAAAGGTGTTCTTACGTCGAGAGGATCAAATAGTGAAGACCAAAACTAAATACCCCCAAGGTAATTTCTCTCAACATCGGCTAAATTGTACACGTGCCAAGAAAGCACCGATTTTTTATTCAAAACGGGGTCACAAACTTGTCGGGTCATAATGCGATTCAAGCAACCACTTGTATTCGCGGTTTCGCCGGGAAGAAATTCATTTACAATTACCCAGTGGGGTTCTGATCTACAACGACAACTAAGTCTAAACAGTTATCTAGTCATCTGTAACAAGCAAAATGTTCCCCAGGAGATGACAAATGAAACTACTTATTTTGCATTTATCTATAAATAAGAAGCATTCTACAAAAACAAGCAGCTTAACAAATGCTTGAGCTGCCAACCCCTTCCCCAAGATGTAACAGCTGGAAAAAAGTGAAAAAAAAAGTTTAATAGAACAACAAAAACTGAATTTTGACAATTTCCCACAAAATATTTTATAAGAAAAATCGGAACACTATGATACACTCCTGCCATTGGAGAGAATGATAGCAGAAGACATGGGATAAATCAAAGAATCACCGCCAGTGGGTTCTAGCCATCATAGTTTTTCACCTCCAGGAGCAAGAAGAAATGGCATTATGAATGGAAGAGTTAGCTTTAACTAGGAACCCGAGGCAGGAGGACTGAGCTTCTTATCCTTCTGCAGAGAGAAAAACCAAGAACCATATCCAACAAAACGATTTCTGTACACCGTCTCATTCTTTTTCCAGCCCAAATTGGCCACCTCATGGTGTCATCCAAGGATTCTATCGCAATTACCGTGTTCAGCGAGTCAAATGCTGCCCACAAGTCTTGAGAAGTAAGAAGGTCTCGCTTCGTTCATCTCTGTTTATCTGTACAAATTACCCTGAGTTCCCAGCAACCTCTGCAGCTCTCTGCCTCATCATTTCCATCACTGCTGCTCTCCGACGAGAGTCACTTTGTTGCTGCATCCTCCTCATGTGTTCTTTTAAATCTCTGCTCATTTAACACAGTTTTTATTAGTGATTAACATTTAGACAACTAGAAGATAATAATCAGCAACAGTTGCCCAAGTTAGAGACGAAGAATTCACGCACTTGCAACGTGGCACAAGACAGCCCGACTCTTTGCAAGCCCGGGCATGTAACTGGAGAAGATACCACATTCTCTTACAAAGAACACAGCCTCCAGTTGCACGAACTTTACATAACAGTCCATGACGGAAAAGGCCTTTCACTTGGCGGCACTTTGGATATTTGCAGACTGGGGAACGGCATTGAGAAGCATGTACCAGAAGCTCAAGCATTATCCTAAGCTGCAAGCCAGATAACTTTGTCAATGTCATAAATACCCACACATGTAGACACATTTATCGCAAGAATAACTATGTTATGAACTCAAACAAAGATCATATACAAAATAACATACTTGTTGGACTCTCTTTTGCCGGGCTTCCTTATTCTGTGCATCACGTTCAGCTATGGATGGATGATTTGTGAGCTTATGGGGATGATTAACGCCCCCAGGTTTGTGATAGCAACTGTTACATACATCAAAATCGGGGCATACTTCACAACGCCATCCCTGTCCAGCTTCAATATCAAGCTGGCAGATGTTGCATGTTGCGACATATGCAGGAGCTGTAGGGTTGTGAAGATGGTACAAGACCATCATGGAAGAATGCTTTGCTCGCCGTAGAGTGTCGTATTGATAGTGGTTCCCTTGGCAAAGACTCAGAAAAGCCTGCCTGGTGTCAAAAAATTCACTCTCCAAGATTTCATCTCTGTCTTTTGTATCTGCTGGCACATCATTGATTTCAAACTGCATCGAAAATAATTATTATGCTGATACATTCTATTCAAGAGAACAGTCATGCCACGAATTGACAAGAACTGCATAAGTACACTAATGCTAGTAACAAAAACTGATGAAGTGCATGACATCCTATAGTTTATTTGTTACCGGCTTTGAAATGAGAATATTAAATGTTAAATGAAAACAAATCATAGTTTCTGTTCTATCCCAAGAATTAACAAGAACTGCATTATTACACTAATTCTGGTAACAAAAATTGATAAAGTGCATGGCATCCTTTTGTTGATTTGTTACCGGCTTTGAAATAAGAATTTTAAATGTTAAATAACATGATCAAGCTGTTAAAAACAAATCATAGTTTCTGTTCTATCCCAACCCACATCACTTAGAATAATTACTTTCTCCATCACATTCATCCTCTTTTTTAAATTCCAAATATCCTCCTCAGAATCCACCTGAAAACTACGGGACAATACATACACATCCAAGCAAACTGATATTTGTCCAGGTGAGAGTCCAATTTGCTCTCAATCCTCAAGAATTATCCATACCCTCATTTTCCTCATGTATGCCTTTTACAATCATGTGCAAGAGCATATCACTCCATGAATCAGCTTAGTGCTTTCAACAATAACTTTCTCTACTGGGAAAGCTTATAACTGGAAAGTAACTAAAGAACTAATAAGCCAAAAGGAAATAATCTCTTTAGGCAACTAGAAAGTAGTCTTCTTGCTTTGCAAGAATAGATTTTAAGATACTAATGATAAGATCATCTGGAAGAAGTCTTTTTCAGCTCTATATATATCAACAAGGGGCTGTTGTCGAATTTGCTGAGATTGCTGGATGCATTGCGTCATTGTGATCAAAGTAGAGATCAGCCAATTAATGGATCTGCATAAAACTTGTCTATCCATATTCTTTGTGAGAAAGTACACTGTGGGGTGTATGTTTCTTCTTAAGACATCTATCATGTTTGAGATTTTGTTTTCTTTGTTCTCAATATTCTAGATTATGCCAACTCTTTCTTCCCCTTTTCCAAAGTGTAATTTATGAATGGTAAGCAGTCATTGACTTTAATAAATTCATGCTACTGAACTCTTACTTTCCGCAGTTAAAATGAGAAAGACCTATATAAACTGGAAGGGAATCTGGAATTAAG
The DNA here is from genome assembly GCA_032619315.1 of Piper longum. Classification (NCBI taxonomy): domain Eukaryota; kingdom Viridiplantae; phylum Streptophyta; class Magnoliopsida; order Piperales; family Piperaceae; genus Piper; species Piper longum. Next base: position 9,525 of record JAVDBV010074537.1, read on the forward strand.
AAATATGAGAACACAAACCGGATTTAGAATATGTTTCTCTTTACTATTGATAGGATGTCTGTCCCTATCTTCAAGTTTTTGCTCTGCATTGTAACACCTGCACAACAAATTATAAGAATCTAGCAACAGTAAACAAGCACCAAGAAGTGCAGGATTAGTCATGTGGATTAAGGTAGAAAATACTTACTTATCACAAAGCTGAAAGTTTCTGCATGGACCACAAACCCATCGCTTCCCAGATACCATGAGATGACAACAGTGAGTACAGGCATGTTGCAAGTGAACCATGATAAAATCTTCTTTCATTGGGCATATAGTCTCGCCAAGCTGAAAAATAAAAAGTTGAAAGAAAACCTTTAAAAATTAGTATAAAATATTTAAGCAAAAGTTGCTCAGAAGAAAGATACAAATTCATACAGACAAACTTATTTCTATTTGAGTGTCCATCATCAAGAGTTATCTTCATATATATACAATGTCGAACTTCAAAAATGAAGTGTCATCAAGAGTTATCTTATATAAATACAATGTCAAACTTAAAAAATGAAGTATATTGCATAACAAAAAAAAGAAAACAGGTCGTAACAACAAATGGAGACACATACTTTCTGCATCAATAACGCATCCTTTGAAGCATTTGCAGAAAGATCAGTATGGCCTGCAGCTTTCAGTGCCCGTTTGGTTATGGTCTTCTTAGTCTTTCCCTTCTTTTGTTGTTTTCGTCCATCTTCTTCTTGTCGAAGTTGATTGATCATATCTTCAGCAGCACCGGGCCAGTAGTCACCATCAAAATATGGCAAACGGGCAGCTGTCACTTTAGCCTTGCTCTCGCCTATAGATACGAAGAAGTGGTCATATAAATTTGTTAGGTCAACCACAATATTTTCTTCGCCAGCTGCTTTTCTCAACATCGATAGGTACCTGAAATGGATAGTCACCCAATATTAACACCTGTGGACGCTATCAGAATAAAAGCCTAATATCCACAATGTTATTACTTGAGACTCACCATTCCCGCAATTTGTCTGATTTGGGTGTTTTCTGGATCTCAGGGTGGCAATATAAAATATAATCTTCTCCTTTCAAAGGGGGGCATGCCCAAATATAACAGCTTGTATATCCACGAATCTTGCAATATTCAAGGTATCCTATCTGAAACAAAAATAAATCAGTAACATAGGTTTTACAGGCTTATAGCAATATCACAACAGGTAAATTACAAAAACAAACTATGAAAGAGAAAGACACAAAGTTCTGTTTCATTACAGCCCATTTAGCAATACCAAAGTAACCATTTTTAAAAACAAATATGTATGAGAAAGATGTAGATTTCTGCTTTAAACCGGTCTATATACAAATGGCATAAAAAAGCCTGATACAAACTAGGTTCAGCCTTCACATTCAACGAAATACAGAATGAGCTAGCAAAATCTTCCTACTTTCTCTACAACTAGTCTAAACCTCAAGATAACCTAAACAACCTCCATTTCTGATGCAGTGCATCTATATAACGGCCTCTGACTTCATTTGCTAGTATGAGAGTTACACCTTTGATTCTATTTACTAGTATGAATGTTTCTAAAAAGACCAAGGAATAAGATGCATGCATTTACTAGGGTATTTACACTTCAATTTAATTTGTAAGATTATAAATATAAGGGCATCTCTTTGTAAAGAAAAAACTTTAGATGAATTGAGAATGATCGAGAGCCCTTTTATTCATCTTTTCTTTTGCTATGTAGGAGTAGCTATTAACTTAGCAAACCCATGGCAAGTTACATCAAATTGGTTGTCAAAGCCCTGGTTCTCTTTGCCGTAGTGTGCCTGTTCGCCGTCTGCAGTTGTTGTCAGCGCCAATCTGTAGACACTCATCTCCACCTTTTTCCACCACCGCTTAGCCTTTCCAAACAAACGTCACTCCGTACTTTGTTTATTAAAAAAAAAAATTTAGGGAACAATTTGAACTTTTGTGAAGTAATCTACCATGGAATCTGATATTTATGATGAAGATGTTAGAGCTTATATAATTAAGAAAATTGTTTGAGCAATAGTACCGTTTTTGCTCGTTGCATATTTAATGATCATGCAAGGGGCAAAGTGATTATTAATCATCAAAAAGTGGGTGACAATTACATTTATGAGATGGTTGTAAAGAAACTTGGTTTACATGTAGAACATATTTTGGAACCACTTTGCATAGAATTATCACCTCGTTTCATTCAAATTCGGTAGTTTTTTTTATAAAATTTGGTGTTATATTGTTCCCCTTCAGCTGTCATTTATTCTTAGGAAGAACATGGTTTATTAAGTATAATGCATGCTATTATCCTTATCTCAATTGTTATGCATTTATGAATAATGGAAGGAGGTTGATTTTGATACCAACAAAGAAAGTTGTTAAGTAAGATGACACAACTATTCTAGTCGTATCTGAAGTAAATATTTCTCACATGAAGTGTCACCAACGCTTGGACAACATTTAACAAATGTTGATGACACTTTCTTTGGAGATAGGCCACATGCCACAACTGGGACCAATTTGTCGGCAAGTGCCCCGTCACCCATATGGACACAACAAGGAAATGCACCCACCCAAGCCGCTAACTATGATATGGATTGTTACTGATAAGCACATGGATTTGTCTTTATTTATGTTGTCGACTGTGCACAATTCCACTACTATTAATGTCTCTCATTATCCCGAATCTATTCAAGTCCCCCTCAACTACGCAGCCCCACCAACTTAGAAAATGTCACATGGAGTCCCTACCATCTCAATATGGACTCCAATAGCCACAACAACCATTTTCAACCTCTTGAGTCGTCACCCTTCACATTATCGTCCACATAAAAGGCACAAAATGGGAGTGGAATAGATAGTACCGCCTTTGGAGTTTGCTGTCATTCTTCGTTAATTCAAAACTGGCTCAACAATGCTACCCATTTCCCCTACTATAGAGCTTATTCATATATGAACAACAAATCCAGAAAAAAGATGGGGATATTTCCCTCCTTTTGGTTTTCTATACATTTGGACTGGTTTAGTGCTAGTTTTGCAAAGCAGTGCATTGAATTGGTTTGGTTCAGAACATACTTACTTGAACCAATATTTTGAAGATTTCAATTTAAAGAAGCATGAAGAAACAAACATTAAGGTATTTCAAACTCCCAAATATTCGACTAACTTTAATCTCATTATGAATTCGAGGTCGAATTCTTTAAAGAAGGGGAATCTGATGTAGTGCATCTATATAAGAGCCTTTGACTTCATTTGCTAGTATGAGCTACACCTTTGACTCTATTTTCTAGTATGACTGTTTCTAAAAAGACAAAGGAATTAGATGCATTGTATTTACTAGAGTATTTACACTTCAATTTAATTTGTAGGTATATAAATATAAGGCCATCTCTTTGTAAAGAAAAAACATCAGATGAATTGAAAACGGTTTGAAAATGACTGAAAACCCTTTTATTTATCTTTTTCTTTTGTCATGTAGGAGTAATTGTCAACTTAGCAATCCCATGGCAAGTTGCATCAATTTCCTATAGCTCCTTGATTTCATGGTGTCTAAAACACGAAATCAATCATTAAATAATGCCCATTGTCAGATTGACGAACACTCTCAACATAATGCAACATGATAACTCCATAATTTATTTATATTTTACCTAGCCTTAAAGTGCTTAATCGTGTTTGGTTATCAAGGTTTTATTGTATTGTTATTGGTTTCCTTTAATTTAGTTAATTTTGGTTTCCATTTAGAATTAATTAATTTTAACTATCATATTAGGATATTAGTGGACCACCTTGAAAAGTTGGATGATTTTACCAAACAATTTGATGGCTTCTCAGTCAAGTCCATGATGTCCTGCTCACTCTCCATATTTGCCATCCTCTCTTACTTGATTTCTTTCATTATTACTTTATATTATCCAGGGAAGGTTCTTTTGAAGAAAAGGAGTTTGATGTAGTACATCATTATGCATTTTATTTTTGGAGTTGTATATATTAGGGCAACATTCGTAATTAATATATAAGTTATTCTTGTAATTTCAATATAAGAGTTACATGTAATTTTGGTGAATAATATTTATATTATTCTTGTATTTCGATATAGGGAGTTTCAATATTTAATTGTCTCCTGTTATTTCTTTATTTATTGGAGTAGTAGTTAAATTAGATCATCCCCTTTCCTTTTCTACATCAGTGCAAATGTAGATATTCCTGGACACAGTTCTCAAGGTTATTTGGAATGTTTTTCCATTAAGAAGTAATCCTTTTATTTCACAACAGTTACAAATTGAACATATAAGAACAGTTTTGAACAGAAGAAATTTATGTAAAATGCATGCAACAATCAACTACATGAAATGATAAATTTTCAACAACCAAAAACAAAAACAAAATGAAACAAATCAATTGTAATGTACCAGAATTTCATGATATACAAATGTACGAAGGGCCTCTCCTGTCACAGCTTTTATTTCTGGCCTGAAATACTTGACGGAATCTAAGTATGAAAGGTAAACACGTCGTTGGTTTGGAAACTGGCATTCAGAGCCAAACTCCTGGACATACATTCCAAACAGACAAACTTCTACACCTTCAATCTTCTGAAACAGCAATATAACCTGCAGAGCACATGCATGTTAAACAAGTCACACAAAAAAAACATACGTTAAATACATGATCTCACAACATCAGGAATATTTTTTCCCCACATAACATAACTAGTATTGCACAAAATTCAATCAAACTTGCGCCAAGAAAAAAAAACCTTTGATTTGTAAGGAAATTCTGTAGGATAATTTTCCTCTTGAAATATCTCCAAGAATCGCTGTTTAACTTCCAATTTCTTGTCAACTGATGAAACAACTCTGACAACAAGAGCTTCTGCACCAGGAACCTGAAATTCCAGATCACTTTTTCATATGAAAGTTTATTCCAAGTGTAACTGTATTTAAGTTTTTTTTTTTTGTCAACATACATGCATAAACATAGGAATACAGTAAGGATCATAAAAGAAAATCAAACCACAGAATCAGGTGTCACCTCTTCAAAACTTTTTCCTTGAACCCTTGCCCTATCTTGTCGCTCTTGTTTCAGTCTCCTTGCAAGGCGCTGCTCAATGTGATCACTGAGAATTGTCCTTGGTAAATCTTTAGCACCCAGAACTGCATCTTGGGCTAATGGCTTGCGTTCACCTCTTTCTATTTCCATAATGTAGCAGTTGGGGCAAGTATATTCAGCTTGCCCACTATCATTTCTTCTCCCATTAAACAATGCACATATTTGATGTTGCCAACGTTCACATTTATCACATTGGACCCACTGAAAGGAAAGATGAAACCATAAGAAGTAATTAGCCTGGATTTGGAGAACTTGTGTATCAAATAAATATGCATGCAATCAGACAAATACATAAAACTTTACCCATTCTTCAGTTTCTTCATCATTCTTCTTCTTTTCCAATCTTGCCTTTGGAATGGTAAGACCCTCGGCTTCAATTGTGTCACCACGAGCATCATTATAGCATGGAATGCAAAAATAATGTCTAGCTTCAGCTGTCCCAACGGTGTAGTACATGTTATTCCTCTTAATACGAGCACCACATGGTGTACAATATATTGGTGGTGGCTCAAAAGTCAGTTTTTCCACAGCACATAATTGGCATGAATTCTCATTATCAGTCACAGACATGGCTTGGTTTTTCTCTGCTTTTGCTTTACTCTACAAAAGGGCAAATAAAGAGCAGATAAGGCACAGGTTACAGTACAAAATGACCGAAACATAAAATTTAACATGCAAAAAAGTTGCAACTGAGCAGAATAGCACTAACTTGGCCAACCCATTGCCGCAAACCTCTAATATGCTCTCTAACTTGCTCTGGAGTGAAGAGTTCTGTCAGTGACACACCCTTAATTTTAGGCTTCCCAGATTTACTAGTGACAACAGGATCAGTAGGCAGTGCAGTAGATTCCTGTTTAAATTCTTGTTTCAACTGATCATTCTCTCTCTCAATCACCAGATTTTCATGCTTAACATGTCGGGGAAGTTCAGCCTGCAAAATGGAGTCCACAGTAGGCTTTGCAGAAAGTACACCCTCCAGATTATCCTTCTTGATTTCAAGGACATTAGGAGATTTAACCTGTCCAAAATTGGCTGATAGTTGTCCTTCTTTTGATTCAATAACTTCCACCTTCACAACAGCTGGATGTTCAATCACTTTGCCAATATGAAGTTGAGCATCCTGTGAATGTGATGCCTGGATAATGGGACCCACAGACACCATAGTGTCATCATTCAACGTCAAAAGAGATGGTGATGACTGATCCACTTTCCTACGTTTAACAGAAGATTGCGTTCCCTCCGATGTTCCAGAAGGTGACATAACATTTTTCAATTGCCCCCTAGGAGCGTCCCCAGTGTCCGTACTTCTCCAAGTTCCATTTGGATGAGTTGCTGCATTCCCTGTAGGCAGACTGGTCTGCACCTTGAGATGTGCCGCAACGAACTGATGAACAGGTACACAAACAGGACAACTAGCCAATCTGCATCTATTATGGTGGTCAAGAATCTTTTTAGACTGGCGACAGCGAGGAAAAGAACAATTTTCTTCTTTGCATTCCTGTATATGAAAACATAACTTCCGAGCTGGTAGACAGTGAGCAGATATGCATGTGCCTTCAGGAGATGGACAGGAATGAGCATGACGCAGGAAAAGTAACCACCTTTGCTGCTTTCGGTACTCGTCTTCACGTTTGTCAATCACAGTTGTAGCATTGTGACAAATTAGAGCCCCATGTGAAGAAACAGACCCAGCACCAACAGAACCTCCTTCTGCCAATGATTGTGGCCCATGAGCTTCATCGTCTCCTGTTATTGTTTGATGAAACGGCTCTTGAATATTTTGGTCATTGGAAGGTTGATGCATTTCCATTTGTTGCAATTTATCGGCTGATTGAGTATGCCACTGGCCTTGGATAAGTATATCTGCTTGTGGTCCTGAAGAGAAATTTCTTACAATATTTTGGGAGTCAATATTTTGTTGACGGGGCTGCAAGAATTGCTGCTGCTGCATTGGGTGTGGGATCGGAGAAAATGAAGAATGTGAATCCTGAGGGTTTGTTGAATTATTCAGAAGTTGTGTTCCTTTAGTCTGATCTTCAAGGATATTGTTCTGCAGTCGATATTGATTATGCAACTCAGAAATTTGATATTGCTCAAGAGCTTGAGCATGCAGGCTATTTCCCATTGATTTAATTCCATGTTCAGTCATACCCTGCTTATCAACAGCAGAAAACAGCTGTGGTTGTCTCATAACATTGTTGTTCTTCACAAGCAACTGATGCTGATGGCTTTGTTGCTTCTGTTGATTTTGATGTTGCACAAATTGTGAAAATGGTGGTTGTTGCTGTTGTACTTGTTGTTCTTCAAACTTTTGCAACTGCTGCTGAGACTGTAATAAATGCTCTCTATTTGAATGAGAACTTTGAAAGTTCATCTTAGAAGACTGATCTACCATATGGTTCCTCATCTGTAAAGTTGATTGTTGATGAGGAAGCACTCCATGGTTGTTTCTCAGCTTGAGCTGTATGCTCCCAGGACTGAGCATTTGGTTGTTCAAAGAAGATCCAACAGAAGCAGATGGGCCATACAAGCTGCCTGACCCAGAGATATCAACATTACCCATTCCATAAACATCACCTGGAATAAAAAAAACTAAACTTGTTAAGGCAGTGCAGAAATGAAAAAATAATAGGAACGACTTCTTAGAATCATAAAACTTGAAGCATATAATTAAACGGGAACTAAAATGTAAAATACTGGTATGGCATGTAAATACCATGCTGCATCAACTGCTGCTGGCGTTGCTGATCAAAGTGATGTTGCGAAGTCTTAGAAGAATTACCAAAGGATGAAACATTTAAATACCCGTCAGAGACTGAGGATCCATTTATAAGCTGCATGTTAGTTCCAGTCAACTGCAAGCTGCCATTCACAGACCCATTTGGAAACCCACCAAATGATGAAACCTTTTGCTGCAAGTTTGACCTTAATCCCACACCCATCTGGCTGCCAATGCTCTGCAATATACGACTCTTTTGACTCCCAACATACTGCTTTGTCTGTTGCTGATGTGACATCAATGCTGTTTCAGTGCTAGAAAACCCACCCCCGCCAGAATTTTCGATACTTGTAGGGGGCAGTGACGGTGAGTTGCTAAAGCCGGGAGTTGGTACCATTTGAGTGGACATCATTGAGGTATTTATTGGTGACATTAAAGAGTTTGTGCCATGACCAACAGGAATATTGAGAGGTGGCTGTTGATAACCATTTGGCATCAGTCCTGCAGAAAAAATACCAGTTAACAAGATTTATATGAAAAAAATTAAACAGCACCCACTGAAAACGAGTTTATTACCATCTGACATATTAAAGGATCCACCATACGCACCGCCAGAACCATTGGAATTGGGAAGCAAGTTCCCTGAATTAACAGTACTCGGCGCAACCATATTTGTATTAGTCAAAGAGTGATCTCCAGAAGAAGAAACTGTTGGATGAGTATGACCGCTCTGACTCATACCAGGAGTAGGAATCATTGTCCCCATCGATGAGGATGAGTTCATTAGATGGGCATTCTGTTGTTGTTGAACATGGTTATTGGCATTTATGCGTTTCACAACATTTTGTAAACGATACTCCAGTGTTTTCTCGTTCATGTACTCATCCTGGTGAGCAAACTCAGCTTATTAGTCATAAAAAGAAAATGCACAAAACCATCAAGACAATTAAGAGGACGAAGCACACAAGACCTTAGAAGAAGCATCCCTACAGAGTCCTTCCTCCAAGCGTCTTACCACATCAGGTAATTTTTGTCGTATTTCAGGGGATGTGTGTTTCTGAAGTAAAAGCTGAGAGCTGTATAAAATGAAATGCGAGTCAGAAAATGAAAATTTCATCTAACAGAAAAGGCAAAATATTGAGTAAATTCACACAACACTTATGTAAGCAGTCATGACAAAAAATAAAATAGTAACAAACCATTAATCCAGTATATCTCATCTCTTCCATAAAAATTCAAGCTCGTGAATTTCTAGGAGGAACATCCTCTAAAACACTAAGTTTCATTTAGAAAACTTCTCCACGTATGTCACAGAGAAAACCTCATGGAATTTGTTTGTCATTAATATCTATCATCCTAAGTACCGTCATAAGCTTTTATGAAATAAATACACTTACATTTTTTCTCTAACACGTTGTCTTGCCATGACAAATTCCGGATCCATACTAGAAGAATTCCAAGAACTTCCTAAACTTTGCATTTGGTGGGGAAGAGGATTAGCATTCTGCTGAGTCAGACCAGTTAACTGCAGACCTGCTTGATTAGGTACCTGGCCTGATAATTGCCCAGACATATGTGCCTGCACATTCATTTTCTGAAGTACTACATACCCAAAACTTCAAAATGCAGAACGACACTGTTCTGTCATGGTAATCACTCAATGGTTCACGGAAGGTCTCAAAAGCAGGATGCCCTGATCCGAAATTCTAAGCTTGTAAACCTCAGTGCATTAAGAACATGTCAGAATTTTAATAATGCTGAGCAGATAGTAATTGTCAGGCTCTGAAATTCATATAAGCAATAAGTTATCCCCCTGCAAAAAAGGCAACGAGGCAAAACTACTAAAAAAGGGGCTTCCATACATAAATGATAGGTATTAGTGTAACATGCTGCGGGACCTGAAACAAAAAAGGAAACACTGAAGAAACCAACATTCCAGCTACCAAGACAAAAAACAAACTCCTGACCAAATATCTGACGTACCGCAAGGACCTCTATCCAACAAAAAAAAATCCAAAGAGCAGATAAGCAGGACTAGCTATGAAGAGCTCAATAGAAAAAAGACAAGGTCATAATACAAGCATTAGCATTTGGAGCAGAGCGAAGCAATCAACTGGAAACCAAATATGGCATTCAGATAGATCCATCAAATCTTAACAGCACGTCCACATCTAAGGAACAACATACTAAAACATGAGCTACAAACAAACAAAACATCTTCCTTATAACGGCACGTACGAAGCAAGCTGCATTTGAAGTACAATTGAACACAGCAATATTAGCCAAAAAAACAGGAGCAACAACAAATGCTAAATTGAACAGCCGAAGCGGAACACACAAACGTGCTTACTATAGGGTCCAATCTTCCACTCAAATTAACCAAAAAGACAACACCTTTCCGGTCCCAAACACCCACAACTCCGCTCAATTACACCAATTGCTCCATACAACAAAACCCTAAGTCGCCTAATCCAAAATTCAATCAATTCACCCAAAATGCACAAATCCATGATTCCACGATCAGACAACAAACCTGGAATGAGGCGAAATCGACGAGCGAGCACCACCCGGAGCTCCGACGACACGTGATCGCGGCTCCAGCGTCCGCCAGCTGAATTGGGCCCGATCAAAGAACAGCCAAGCTGGACTTAACCTAATTCTTCACCCAACAACTGCCAAATTCGAAGACGAAGATTGGGGAATTGACGACGAACAACCAATTGCTAGCACCAAAGATCGAATCTTTTTCCTGCTTTCGATTTCGGATTGAGATAATAAAAAAACGAAAACGAGAAACAAAAATCGGCGATCAAATTCCGAAAAAGGCAAAGAACAAATTGTTGATGTTCTTGCCCTTCGATCGAGCCCGATCTTCCAACACAGCTAACCCCTTTTTTAACGAAATTCCTTGTTTTTAACCGGTTCGGGTTTCTCTGCTCAATTTTGCAAACCCAAAAAGAGCATGAAATTATGATTATAGCCTCGATTGAGTGCCGAATTTCCGATGATTAGTTTTGATTTGGGGAGATTATTGTAATTGGAGGCCCCTTGATTGGTCCAATTTTCGGACCGGTTGTTTTTGCAGCGGACCAGGTTCGAACTGGGTTTGGGCAAGGGGTTGCCCGGGATTCGAGCGGCGGGTTGGCCGTTGCTCCTCTCGTTGCGGGCCTGGGCCCAACGCCATAAAATTTAGTGGATGGGGCACTTTTTCGACCCAATTCTAGACTCGTGCAAGTATATGCCATCCGTGTCGATGTATAGTTATGTGTGGGCCTTCCAACAGAATATAATATAATCACGTTCTTAATCATAATAATTAATCTTATATGTGTATATATATATATATATATATACCGTTTTTGTTTCGTTGAAATAAGTAATAAAGTTTAACTTATAAGTGATTGTTTTAATCAACGTAAAGGAAATTTGTTTGTTTATTTATGTCAAATGTTATATGTAGATGAGGGTGATTTGTTGCTAATTGTAGTTAAAATTTAACGTTAATTATGACATAAATGAGTAATATCAGGTAGCAGGCAACATTGAATCTATTAGGCAATTTAAAGGCTTTTTTAAGTAATAAAATAGTAAATAGAAACAAGATGGAAAAGGAAGCATTTTTAAAAATCGAAATTTTAAAAATATCCTTTTTGTAAGATTTGTCAAACTAAAAAGTTGAGTTTTTATTTCTTAAAGAAAATTGTTATATTTTTCGTTTACAATCCGGCTATGATCATGATGACGATAATTAGTCTTTTAAAGTTTTATTAATAATTTAAGAATGACACTCTTAGTAATCTGATTAGCTAAAAATTTAAGCAAATTATATATTTGATTAACTTGAACAAGATTTATAAAAATAATAATAATAATAATAAATAATCACATATGATATTTATTATTTTTTCCCACATTAATAATTAAATTACCACCAACATATAAGACAACATTACATAATTTTTCGAATCAAATTGAAGACACAAAAAGAATGACAGCAACTGATGGTGTTAAGTTTTTTTTGTCCTGATTTTGTTAAGTTGTTAGCTAAAACATAATTATCTATAGACTCTAGAGCACTATAATACCTTATATATACAAAATTAATTAATCACGAAAATAATGTCACCTCAAGGCTCAAAATGGGTCATGAATCGGGTCGGTTTTCGAAGTGAACCGATTCGAATATCATTCGGACTTTAAAAAGCATTTTAGTCCGAACTAGTACGGAGAGGTTTGCCGATCTCGGAGGTGGGAGCGACGGCGGCGGGATGAAGTTATCGGGGTTGAAAACGGCGGACAACGCCCACGACGAGTCCATATGGGCGGCGGCGTGGGTGCCGGCGACGGACGCCCGACCGGCCCTCCTCCTCACAGGCTCGCTCGACGAGACGGTGCGGCTGTGGCAGCCCGACGAGATTGCTCTCGCCAGCACCAACACCGGCCACTGCCTCGGCGTCGTCTCCGTCGCCGCCCACCACTCCGGGGTCATCGCCGCGTCCGCCTCCATGGATAGTTTTGTTCGTGTGTTCGATGTCGATACCAACGCTACTGTTGCCACACTCGAGGCTCCCCCTTCGGAGGTGTGGAATATGCAGTTTGATCCCAAGGCAAGTTCTGTTCTTGTTTCTGTGCTGGCGTTGTTCTGGTGGTTTTCGTTGCCTCAAAGTTGCCATATTTTATCATTTTTTTTAGGGAAGTTAGTGGGTTATAGCCTCATTGTCCATTTTGCTAGCATTGAAAGTGCTGTCCCATTTCCCGGATTGCGGAATATGATCAACGTGTTAAATTCGTTTCTGAAGCAAAAAATGGCTGTTTTTTAAATGTTGGACCACACGAAGCTGGCAAAGTTGAGTTCTTATTTTTTTGCAATTTGCGTTTTTCTTCTTTTTTGCTGTAAATGACTAAAATACTTGCACTTAATTTTTAGCAATCAAATAGTGCTATCGACTGGTTTGATGACTGCATAATTGTGTGATTTATTGACAGTGGTATGTGTTTTACCACTTATTTACAAATCAGCATATCATCGAGAAGATAGTGATTATTGGCCTTTATGTTGGATTGGATTTTGTCCTACCTGTCAAATAATTTTTGAAAGAGCTGGATTTGTCTATTGAGAGGGAAAGGTAAAATTTCTTTGGGTTCGTTCTTTGTCAGGAGAAGATATGTACTTTACTCTACGCTTTGCTTTATTGTTTACTCGTAACTTTATATTGACTGTGGATATTGTAATAAACTTTTGCAATATGTTAACGGCTTGATCAATTGTTCATTACAATAGTCACGTCAAACTAGCAGAGCCTCGTTTTGGAGAGGCATAGTGTGTTATAAATGCATCATACGGTCAGAACCTTGTTTTGGAGGGGCAGGGGTTAGTGTTATAAGCACATCATATTTCTTATCACAAAATTGATGCCTGGTTCATGTTTCAAACCTGTTGGTTCCTGCCACAAGGTATCGATTACTGCAGTTGATTGTGTTTTTCTGTATATCACGTGCTTGCTTAGTGGAAACCTGAGATAAAACCGTTGCACTTATTATTGCGTTAAAGCTTTTAGGGTTTTCTTTGAAAAAACAGCATACTTGATCGTTTAATCTGTCTTGTTAAAATTGCAATGCAATACATTGTTCATGAATTAGTCAGATTCTGATGATTAAATGCACATTACTTGCATTGTAACTTCATCAATTTCTAAAATTCTAATTCTACCTGCCTTTGTTTAAATAATCATTTTAATTTTCCCGTACGGATGGATGTACTATATTTTCTGGTTATTTTTCTCCATTATTGGCAACTGCTTTCACCAAAATTTTCTTGCACCTTCTGATGAGTTAAACACTTCTGCTTATATCCTGCGTAATTTGTTACCAGCGTCAAAACATGAAATTAAAAGGAAGTCTCTGGCTTATTTCATTTTGAACATACAATAAATTAGGCTATGAAAATGTATGGTGCTTTGTGCACCTTTAAATGTATTTGCTTGGTTATTTGGAGTCTGGAGTGTGTAGAAACTGATGACTGGTGGTTATAAACTTATAAGACGGGTTTTGATTCAATGCTTACCTTTATGTCACACAGTTTGAATAATTTATTTTAGTTCTAAAAGATGTTATGCACCAGCCCTGCTATATGTTTGTTCCTTTTAAGTTCAGCTTTGTAGCAAACAGTTGAATATGACTATAAACGTTGATGTCAGGAAAGATGCTAATACATTGTAGTTTTCATGTCGCATTTTGTGACAAAAATGTTGCTTGCCTTGTTTACGGAAAATAAAAATGAAAAATGTTATCATATTTCAATGATTGTGTGAGCTTATACAGGTCAGCAGCTGAAAATTGCCTATCATATATGATCTCTTGTAGAGCCATTGATGTACGTCTCATCTTATATGGTTTTACATAAGTTGCATTATCTGAGTTTAGACGTTGATGGTTGTGCATTTTGCTTGCTGGTTTTCCATTTGGCTGCTGCAAAAGCTTTGCTACTTATGATGGATGATGAGCGGTTATTGTTGTCTTATAAAGTCAAAAAAGTACTAAGAACATTTCACTTGTCAGTTCATTGTTAAAAAGGTTAATTTTCTTATTTGCATTGTCAATGTACATTATTGTGGTCTTGGTTTTTGTTGAACCTGGATATGTTGGCGTCCGCTTTGGTAGATTTTTTCTAATGGCTCATCTGATGTCATAAACTCATGGCTCTTTCTGTCTATATTTATTCCAAATCATACTGCCTTCTTCCAGGGCACCATTCTTGCAGTAGCTGGAGGCGGCAGTGCCTCTGTACAGCTTTGGGATACTGCCACGTGGCAGCTGATCGCAACTTTGCAAGTGCCGCGACCAGAAGTTGCAAAATCCTCTGACAAGACTGGTGCAGGGAAGTTTGTTCTCTCAGTTGCATAGAGTGCTGATGGAAAACGTTTGGCTTGTGGCTGCATGGACGGTACAATCTCCGTCTTTGATGTAGCTCGTGCCAAGTTCCTCCATCATCTTGAAGGTCATTTCATGCCAGTGAGGTCGTTTGTCTACTCACCAGTGGACTCCCGGTTGCTCTTCTCGGCATGTGATGATGCCCATGCTCATATGTACGATGCCGAAGGGAAGAGCCTCGTCGGGGCCATGTCGGGTCATACAAGCTGGGTTCTGAGCATCGATGCTAGCCCGGATGGTGCAGCAGTCGCAACTGGGTCGAGTGACCGGACCGTGAGGTTGTGGGACTTGAGCATGAGAGCTGCCGTGCAGACAATGACTAACCACAGTGACCAGGTTTGGGGAGTGACCTTCCGACCTCCTGGGGGCACTGGCGTGCGAGTTGGTTGCTAGCGTTTCTGATGACAAGAGCATTTCTTTGTATGACTACTCTTGAATGAACTTCTGATTTACTCGAATGAACTTCTGATTTACTCGAATGATTGTCTGTTTAAACATCGTGATCCGTAACTTGCAAGTTTTCGGTATTATAATTTCGGCAGGCGTAGACCGTCGACGTGCAGGGCATGACAAGTTTAAGCATGACAACAAAAAAAAATAAATAGAGAAAAACTGCAGTGAAGCCAGAGTGAATTATTTGCTGTGATTGCTCAACTCATCACAAGGTTATATACCTGCAAACTTGGTAATCAATTTCACACGGTGCATCATATCTTTCTCCAATTTTTATGGTTAAATAATTATTTATTTATTCATTTTGTTTTATCTTAAAAAAACGAACACATCCAACCAAATCAACAACGACTCCATGCAGATAGCCATCAACACCGCCCGTTGACCGCCGCCCGCCCCCCGCCACAGCGGCGGTTCGCCGTGCTGCGGACGGGCCGCGCCACCGACTACACTGAGCAGACGCACGGCGGCTTCAGCCGCATGCTGGAGCGCCTCCTCCGCGACGGCGAGGACGAGTGGGACATCTTTGTAATCGACGGCGACTTCTCCTTAGAGGACCGCGTCCACTCCTACGACGGATTCGTCATCACCGGCAGCGCCGCGGATGCGCACGCCGACGACGTCCCGTCTGTGCGGCGTCCTCCAAGCCCTCCACCGCGACGAGAAGAAGATGCTCGGCGTCTGCTTTGGGCACCAGGTGTGGCAAAGTTTTGATTTTTACGGCTAGTTTGTTTCAATTTTGAGATGGAAGACTGTGAAGTATGAGATCGCTATGTAAAGCTAGGTCTTGGCTCGGGCGCTGGGTGGGAGAACGGGAAGAGCCGAGGTCGGGTGGGAGCTTGGCGTGAAAAGTCTTCGTCTTGAAAGGGAAGCAATTTCGGCGCTATATGGAGTGAGGATCGATTCTCCTCTCTGTGTTATTGAGAGTCACCGTGATCAGGTATCCATGGCTACTCTGTTATGTGAGGAATCAACTTGTTTATATGTTGAAAGGTAGTGGGGATCAGCTTGCTGGTTGTTATTTGTTTTTGCATGAAGGTGTTGAAGTAGGTTTTTATGCCTGTTGGATTGCTTTTGATTTATGATTTCATTTTCGAGTTAATTTTGAAACATACAGAGAAGAGAAAAAAGAATGAGACAGACTTTTGATTCTTGTAAGGATTTTCATGCATCCTAAATATTGTTTATTATAAGATACATATGAAGTATTTCGCAGTATAAACTCATTTAAATTATTTCTAATGGTCCGCTCATCATTATTGAAGAATGAAGATCTAATATAACAATAGCCGCAGTATAACTCTTATATGAAAATTTATGCAAGCTTTTCTTCTTTTGGAAACAAAATGCTTCTCCTTTTTTCCCAAGGTAAATTGGTTTCTTTCCCCCTCTTGTTAGCTTGCTAAGACAGATAGGGTGACTGCTTGCGTCTTCTAGTTTTAGTTGGTGAGATTGTTAGCAGTTCAAACATCAGTGGATATCATGTTTATAGTGATGCTTGTTTGTTCGCTTGATATGGATTTCAGAGTTTGTACAATTAGGAAATCTGATAGAAATTACGTTGATTTCCATTTTCTTGCCTACACAGAAAAAATACTGATTGTAGATACAGAGGTTTGTGGGGGTTTTTTGCTATTGTGAGAAAAGTATGGTTGCATCTTGCATGCCCCTGTTTAAACTTGAGTTTAATATATTAGTGCTGAAGAATATAGGATTATAAACTTGTTCAAATGTAGTAAATAGATTTATTCAGATGTTGTAAGTTTTAAGATCTGAATCATATAAATCAGGTATCATCTATGCCTCCTGGTGTCAGAAAAGACACCTATAGAAATGTTTTCAATCGGGAGCAATGTTCTTGCAATGCAATGTCAACCCAAAATTCACCGAAGATGTCATGGTGGACATTGTACAGAGTCGTCTATTCTCGAATGCTATAAGTGTAAGATTTTCTTCCTGTCCTCTGGTTTTTTTTTTCTAATCTTCTACTCCTCATGTAAATTATTTGTGCCATGCCTCTTTTTTTTCCCTCGCTGAATTATTTGACATATAATTAATTGTCTGATTTTAGCATATTGTGTTACAAGTTACAGATGGAGGTGGCCAACGAAGCTATTCAGAGCTTTAAGGAGAACAGAGTGAACCCCGATTTATGCAAGATTTTCCTCAAAGGGGACAGTAAGAAGATTTCTGTTTCTTAATGGTAGAGATCATGAGCACCTAACACATTGAATCGCACTCTTCACGAAGTTTTATGATGATTTGCAGAAGATTGGCCGTTTCACTTGTCAGCTAGTTCATTAACCTCTCCTGTTAGCATCCTCAAATTGTTTCTCTTGCTCTTGTTTATTTCAAGGTTCCCCTTTCTCATTCAAAGCGAACGTTGGACAAATACGATGAGAAAAGCCATCCAAAAATTCGTTGTGCAGTTCTTATGGTCTAGGAATACAACAACTTGAAGATGGAAGTCATTTTTGTTACGAAACTGTGGTTATTGAAGAGGTGCGAAAGAAGCAAGAGAAGCCCCCCTTGGGCAAAGCCTGGATTAGAGCTCAACATTACTTTCTTCTATGTTGTCTTAGTCCAAACTATTTGATGATGTATAGTCTTTGCAAATTGAGTATTTCGGAACATATAAACTCTTTATTATTAGTTTTCACAATTGATTCTTGCTTGACTCAAATGGATTTTGGATACGAAGTGTAACGACCCCTAACAGAGCCAAGTGTTACTGAAAAATGAATCATAATATGAAAAATAAATCTAGAAATTTATTAATCATAAAAAAATAAATCATATTATGATAGCATGCATCAAAAGAAAGAAATAAATTAACTATTTAAGTAAATATCCTATAGTCTTGGACCGTTTCTCGTAGCCACACTTATAACTTAAAAGAATAAAAAAGAAGTCTAATTTATTATCAATTCACCAAACCTAATTTGGTAAGAGAACCGTCCACCATACTCTTAAGCATCAATCCAAAGTTGTTCACCTGCGGAGGCAATTCCGCGTAGTGATAAAACCACTAAGTCGTATAATTACATGAAACAAGTCAATATATTCCCCATTAATATTTCACAAATTTTTTTAGTAACTATGAGCCTATGCCGAGCTCTTATTATGTCGGGAGGGGTGGCCACCCCATCCGGTT
>JAVDBV010074559.1:0-13586 GCA_032619315.1 Piper longum
TGTTAAAATGAACAGTCAGTGCTGCATGACTGGACGGACGAAGCTTGCGTGGAAATACTAAAGAACTGTAAGAAGGCGATTTCGTTGAGGGAGGCAGGAGGGAAGGTGATTATATTGGACATGGTGATTGATCCCAGTTGCAAAGATGCAATGGAAAGGGAGACCCAGTTGGCCTCCGATCTTGCAATGTTAGTGTCTTGCATGGGCAAGGAGAGAGAAAAACAGGAGTGGAAGAAGATTATTGAAGCTGCCGGCTTCTCCGACTACAAGTTCACTCCTGTTTTGGGCTGCCGCTACGTGATCGAAATATATCCCTAGCGATATATATCAATCAAAAGAACTGTAATTTTATCATATGGGAGCCACATTTAAATTGATCTTCTCGTCATTGCTTAAAAAACATGCTATTATAAGCTTAATAATGAAGTGGAGGGCTTCCTATACTGTGATTAATTTTTAGCTTACCTTCAATTTCTATTTCATCCAATAATTAGGATTCTTGGGCTGTAATTAATTCTGGGCATGCACTAACAGCCGGTTACAAATTAATATGTACCCTTTGTGAGAGAATCATGGCTTTAATTGGTAGAAGAGAAGAAGAAATTGCTTTAACCGTGACTGATATAAAACAATTAAGTATAATTGGTACCCTATATCTTAGTTATAGATGTTAAACAAATCATAGCTAATTGTAGTTGATAGTCTAGTTTATTTTCTAAGTAATCTAAGTAAAAGGCAAATAGTATCCAAAGCTTTTCGTGAGAATGGCATTTTCATATCGTTATATTATTTAAACGACCCGTAAACTTCTGTGGCAGAAATTTTGTCTCAGCAATGACCAACAAATTAAGCAAATAGGGAACACCAAACTTGTTGATTGCTATAGGTAGTACCAATTGACACCCATGGAAGTGTGCGGCCAATTTTGATCCAAGTTCTAGAGTTATTAGTAAAAAGTAAATCCTTGGTATGTCAGAATACTCGAGATATTATGGGGAGGAACACAAATTGGAAGGAGTGTGACAATCCAAAAAGTACTTTATAATAATCAAATGTCTAAGCTTACGTGGGTATTAAGCATTTACATCCAATATAAGCCTTTGTAGGCCTCTCATACTGCAAATTTTTGCTTGAAAAGTAAAGATTTCTAAAGCTGATATCCAAGATATTGGTCTTCCTCACAACTGATACAAGGCACACCCAACAATATCCCCCTCACAAATCAGGCTACCCAAATAATTTTCTCCGAGCTCATGTTGGGGCACTCTAAAAAATGACTTTTCTCTGTCTTCACCACACCATTTTTTACTGTGGAGAAAATTTTAACTTCTTTTACTATGTTTGGAAATATTAGAAGGTGATCATGCATTAATTTACTAACTTCCCCCCCCCCTCCCCCCAAAAAAAATATTCATTAATATCAAACATGGAGAAAAAGTGGAGTAGAGAAAAGTGTCTCCAATACATTTTTTAGCATTGAGGAAAGTTTAACATATACTTAACTTTAAAAATTTCAATTATAGAAATAAATATAGATTTTTTTTCTCCACAATAGAAATTGGCATGGATAAGACGTGGAAAAAATACCATTTTTTGTCCATGACATTTTTTTAAATGTGGAGAAAAATCAATTTTTTTTAGTGTTAACGTGACATTGTTCACTCTAATTTGGGTCCAAATAATCTCCCTCTCACTCACATGTTGGGCCATATATTCCGTGTGTAACACCACATTTTTTGATCTGAGGGCAGACCGAACTACGATGATATAATTAGGAAAATTATTCGTTGGACTAATATCATTCTAACTTTATAGAAGCAGATCTCAACCCTCAATAACGCTTAAAACAAGCAACTTTAGTGGATTTCATACCATGCATGCTTGAATTAATATAGGAGGGATTCTTAAACTTGAGCTCTTAATGTGAGCATTCCGAGCCATGAGAAAAGCAAAACCTTCCCCCCATCTGAAAGGGTTTCTTTAAAATGCGAATGCTCACTCAAAACTGCAAAAGAGGTGTACCCATGCTACGGTTAAGAGGTTGGATGTTATGATGTGCTCAAATTTTTATTCTTAATTCAAATGATTGGGTTACGTAACTTACTTACTTGATGCTGATGTTCTTGCAATAATATAAACACTGGTCATAGTTACCTGTTCCACATACCTGTAAACAAAAAAATGAAGCACAAACACAAGCCATCATTGAGAGTGCCAAGGCATCAAACCCAAATGCCTGGTCTTCACGTGGGCTCTTTGAGGGGTATGAACAGTGAGCTCCTCCTACTTGCATTTCTATAATAAACACACAACTACAACAAATATGTTTTTCGTACCCGGTGTGCAGACAATTATTAGAGTGCGCCAAAGTTATTACCATAGACGAATATAATAATTTAATAATAAAGCACATGAAATCACTCAACTCAATCATTATAATAAGGCTTAGAGAGCCACACAAAATCATATTACAATACTTAGTCCCATAATCTCCGATAAATCATAGGTCTAAAATACTTAACAATCAATCCTTAAAATACATAGTTCAATTACATAGAAACCCATACACAAGGTACCATCCCTGCTGCCATGAGCCTCTGGATCAGTCCACCTACTCCAACAACTAATGTGCATACATACCTACATATATATAGAAAATCTATCAGTAATCAAACAATTTATTAGTGGTCTTAAAATAAGTACAGAATAGTTCAATACTCGCTGATGGGTATCTTAATACCCATAGAACACCATAAAACTTCTAGAACATTATCATAAGGCTATAAGCATATATAACATATTTAAAAAAAGATCGGCACTCGTGCATGACAATATTCATATCATACAAATAACTTACACCCTCACATCCTCCATATATCACCCACCATGCTACCTAGGTGGCTAAGAATTGTTGAGTTGGTGCCACAAATTATGAAAACATGATGCATTCGCAATATCCTACATATATTACACTATTTGAGGTGTAAAGGAGTACTAGTTCAATCTACATATCTCCATTCGGCTCTCTCTCACTTATTTGAAAAAATTGTAAGATTGCGTGTACATATATGCTAGGCTTAGGGAGAGACCTTTATAATACATTTTATAGATCTTGAGTTCAAAAACCTACATGACATCTCATCCTTCTAGTTTTATTAAACTTACAGAAAATACGGTTAAATGGCTGGCATCCAATGGATTCGATAAAAGGCCACTGACATTGTCCTACATCTAAATCTCAATTAAATCTCAACACTCGGTAGTAGATGAGGCTGAGGAGTCTTATGTACCCGGATGAGTCAAGCACCTCATCTTAACTCAGCGAGGTCACTCTATGAAACCTACCAAGAGATGAAATTGAATAAGACTTTGATCATTTTGGCACACATATTGACGCAAAACCTCAACTCAAGCACAACACATAAGTCACTCAATTATCTTACTTAGTAGCTTAATGGAGTGTATATCCTCATTAGGTGCCCTTTAATTATGGTGTAGGATTTTATATACCTATAGTGAGAAATCAAATATCTAGGGTTTTATCAAACGGGCTTAACCAAATAATTTTTTGGATGAGCCCAACGATGTCCAAATGGGCTGAAATTTGGGCTAGTAGCCCTTATACTCTAATTCTTATGTGGAATTTTTCTAATATCTTGCTCATTGGCCATTCATGGTAAACAAGGCCCACAAATATTGGGTTTAAGGAGCCAGGAACATTGTTCCTAGGCCGTGCACCAATATTGGTATAGTTTGTCCATGGGATTGAAGGCTCCAAATGGGCCTGAGTAAGTGGGCCTAGGAATAGAACATCATGAGGTAGGGCACGGAGAAGTTTGACATCCATATTTATAAGTATTTGGGCCTCGTTGGGCTTTGGAGTAGAAGATATTGGCCAGGCTGTTTACGGAGCTGGGGTTACCTATTGGGCTTGGAAAATTCCTAAGTTGTGATCCACTGGGCCAAATGCTCCCAAATTTGGATATGATGCTACTGGAATACATCCTAAGGTGTGGGATGAGTTTTGTCCAAGTTCATCACTATATATCTAGGGTTTCTGATTTTACAACCGGAATGAAGGAACTAAGGTTTTCACCCTGCATTCCTGCCCTATATAGAATACCAACCTAATTACCTATGTAATTAATTTTTACTTGACCAAAGAATTAACGCATTTCTTGTAGACAGTTGGGGAGTTATTACATAATTTTTATAGATTTTAGTAACATAATTTAGGTTGCTCACCATGGAGCCCATTCTCAGAGCATGGGCACAACATGTACATCACAGAAATTAGGGTTTTCTCCATGCCCTTTATGCAGTTAAATTAGGGTGCGCATTTTTCATAGAAAATCCACCATGCACAAATCCAATCACGCACAACGGTAACCAGAAAATCAAATCACATGAGGGACTGTAAACTGGAGAAGGAGGTGGTCTGGTCATAGGGACTACAAAAGTTGCCAATGTTATCCAACTTTGGCAAGCTTTCATGCATTTAGGCACATATCGACAAAGTCTACAATACAAAAAAATTATATCTACTCGTTGTGAGAGTAACTAAACCAATAGCATGAAAATAGGGCATATACAAAGAAAGTTGTAATTTTTATGGTGAAACAGTGCAAGATCATGATAGCAATCTACTTAAAAATACATAACTATTTATTTATATGCTCAAATGCGATGAAACCAACTTATAAACTCATAACAAGCCGACAGATATGAGACAAATATAAAATAAATGCAAACAAGAACACATATAAGTAAACAACAATACACAATGATGGCAAGAGGTGGAAAGGGGAGTCCTTTACCTAAATGCGGACCAAGTGGTGCTTTCTTAAGGATTCCCACCCTAAGAACTACAACCCTAGGTGGCTAGTCTTGGCTGGAGGGACTTGGAGAGTTGGAGAAGGCCTGGAGATTAAGAGGGTAATCCAAGGAGCAAGGAGGAAGACTGGAGGAGATGAGGTAAGAAGTGAAAATGAGGAAAGAGAGGGTTTAAATAAAATGGGGAAACACTAATCATGAAAGGCATGGTTTGGTGATGTCACCTAATAAGGTATGGGTATCATACCTAATGAGGTACTCATTACTTAAAAACATAAGATTTTGACCCTAAAGTGGCCGGGATGACATTGGGAACCATGCCACATGTCCCATTGGAACTAGGATGGTCCAAAAGGAAATCTAAACACACGATAAACAATCAAAACACACTCAGGACATGGTCCTAACCTAACTACACTCAACCCAAAGAAAACTGAAAATAAGAGACTAGACGGTGTAGGCATTGCCGAGCACCAGACTAGACTCAATCCAAAGAAAATCGAAAAGGGGAGTCTAGATGGCGTAAGGCCCAGTTAAGTGGTGCCGAACATTGGGGAAGTCTAAGGCCGTGACTCATACATATAGACCATATATACGGACGTAGCAAAACTAGCCGGACATTCAAATTGATCTGTGACACCCCAATTTCGGTTCACTAAAGGACAAGATTAGAAATATCTCGATCGAGTCGAGTCATGTCTAAAGGAGTTAGTATATAAAACTCGATCGATAATATAGATCGAAGTAACCCACTTAGTGACAATAGAATAGAAGACATTACTAAAAGCACATCAAAAATACATCAAATATAAATAAAAGTATAAAAGCAAATAGCTGCATTAAGCTCAAGTGCGTATAGCATTTGACTGTCCTCCCACTAAAGCAGATTTAGAATCACGAAACCTATATATATATATATATAATAGGAAAAACGTCATTAACGAGTATTATTGCTAATAGTCAAACTAGCATAGAAGAGTTGACCTCTTGTTAAATTAAAATATTTATATACTCCTTCACATAATCATCTCATGCGCAGGGACCTCATGCGACACCGTCCCCTTTCTTAATCATCTCATGCTTCGTCAACTTTAAAAACTATCCTTTGTGCAGGGACCTCAATTTCTTTTCTTTCAGCCCACTACATCCTCCATATCACTGCTGGCCTTGAGTACAGGAGCCAAGTAATCTTAGGAATGAGCCTTCACTTCCCTTTGAAACTACAAGTCTAGACATGTAATACATTGTAGTACCCGTAAACCTCCACACTTCTCCAGGTGTGAGGAACTTAAAGGTGGAGTTGTCAAGATCCCTTGAGAATGGAACGAGCGCTCACCAAATCCAAAGCCCGCTTTGACTAGCATGCACTCAATCTCAAAATGCATTTGTTGGTTTCCCCATGTCTCACATCTCACCAGAAAACTCGAGAAAATCATATATAAACTTGGGAAGGGATTTATATAATAAGACCAAAGACAACTTGCGATGGATCTTATTTTCAAAATCATACTCAATGGGTCGTATCCTCACAGGTTATCAATCCCGGAAGTAAAATATGTCTAAATAGCCCGTACTAAGAGGGATCTGATAAAATATCCTCTTAGCATGTCCTATGATCTAGAAATCAAAACATTAATAGAATATAGTAATAAAAAGTGAGAAGTGTCTTAACACACCTATGGTCCAAGCTCCAAACCTGACATCTCATCTAAGGCAATCGGTCCCCGAAACCTACATCGAAACCCACTGCAAAGTAAAATAATGATATCTCTTTATAATCCATGCTTGTGGTGTGTGCTCACATCATCAATACATCCTAATAAGGAAGACATTACTAACCTACAACTAAACATGTAACATGTAAAGCAAGACATTATACAGGAAATAACTAATAAATAAATACTACACTGATGAATAAATAGATAAACAATAAATATATGAAAATATTCAATATTTTATTCTTAAAATAATAATATCATATACACGGCTAAACATGAGTAAATATCACATATACTTGTGTTAGTAAACATATAAATAATTAACTAAATAAATACATAATCATTCAATAAATAAATAAATAAGAAATTAGATAATGTTAATTAATCATGAATAATAATAACCAATATGGAATACGTAATTAAATACAAATAAATAATACCATATATGCAACTAACAAATAGATAAATAAATTAACAAATAAATATAATTATCTATACAAAACAAGATTAATAATAATAAGTAAATATATTATTATTAATAACAAACAATCATGTAAGCATCCATCATATACAGCAACCATAGAAATAAAAAGAAATAGACAATAATTAATTAATTAATTAATTGATAAAATTCATAACATGAAAATATACTAAATAAGATGAATATATATCTAAACTAAAATAGGAGTTCTCAAACTACCAAAAAGGGTCGAAAAAAAATTGAAATTGGGCTGAAAATAGTGAACCGAGACAACCCAAGGCAATTCGATTGAGTCGAGTCGAGTGGACTCAACCAAGTCAAGCAATAGCCGATTGGGCTGGACTCAGTTGCTAGACGTGGACACAGAAACCGGTCAGTTTTCCTATTATATATTTAGGTCTTGTATTCCTACATGTTGGGTCTACATTGGTGGAGGGACAAAAAGTTGCTACACACACTTGTGGTCAACGTGCCATTGTTTTCTTTCTTGATTGTCTAATCTTTATGTGTGTTCATGGATATTTATTCAATGTACTATGATGTATGCTCTAACTAGCTTATGTATTAGCAGGTCATACATAGTAGCAGTCTCTTAATGAGATACTCAGATTTCAGCTTCAGCAATTGTTTTGATATACTTGCTCCCTTATTTAATTTATCTATAGCTTTACCCTTGCTGTGTGCTGAGTGATATCATACCATGTCATTTCACGTATCTCCTTATTAGGTTGTTGCACACATCCATTCCTCTTTTCATGTTGAGTGTTGACTGTGTATTTAGTGGTGTCTTCTTTTCTTGAAATGCTAACAGGGTTGCTTCAGTTAGTTCAGAGATTTCCTTAATATGTCCAGTTGTTTCATGACCAAACTCACCAAACATGAGACTACCAGGAGTACCTTGTGTGCCTGTACTATCAAAGGAGGTATGATGGTGTTTGCCCGAGGATTACAGGTTCCTACTTTACTTGTGGGGAATAAAGGCATCGTGCAACACTATGCCCTAGATGGCCATACCAGCAACAACAATAGCAGAAACCCCAACCACAAAAGAGAGGCTTGCCTGCACCGCCGGAATGGCCACTCCTACCTGCACCACCAACCCATCCTTAGGGGCAGCAGCTTAGGGATGACCAGCAGCCGTGGGTGCAACACAAATAGTATGGCAAGTAGGTCTAGAGAGGATAGTAGATGCAGGCTAATTTGGCAGCGATAGGCATGGCACAAATACCGAGAGATGATGACAGACTACTAGTTAAACCAATAAAGGAACAAATTCAGGCTACACGACCAAAGCAATATGACAAGATATATGCGGCCACAATTGAGTTATCCATGCAATTTCCATTTTAGTGTTATTCAATTTCCATAGTACGCATACCTTCCTAGCTAGGGAATTCATAGATAAGATCTAATAGATGACCTAGGTCTTGATTTGGCTATGTCAACCAAGCTGGAGCTACTCTCACCACTAGAGGGGGTGTGTGTGTGTGTGTGTGAGGTGTCGTTGTTGTCATCCAATGACAGGTGCTATTGATTGCCTTATAGTTTTGTCAATGGGCGAGTTTGATGACATCTTTAGCATAGATTGGATGACGACGCACGAAGACTTGATCGGCTGTCAGAAGAAGAGGGTCTAATTTTCCTGTAGCACAATGAAAGGGTAGTATTTCATGATAGAGGTAGAGGTAGCAAAGGTAACCTAATCGCCTTTCAGAGGACCCAGATATTGGTAGAGAGAGGATGTGATGCCTTCCTTACCCACATTATGGACACCAGGGAGTGGCTAGTTCCGATTATCACCGGGCGATAGAAAATTGGCTAACATAACTTATATGGAGAACCCGGATTATCACTAGCCAGGCTGATAGACCTTACCATCGAGGTGCTACCTTGACGCATAGACAACTAATGCACCATACCAAATGCCACCATTTGATTTCCAAGAACTCAAGAACATTCTAAAGGAGATGCGTTAGAAGGGATTCATTTAGCCGAGTGATCAACTTGGGATGCCCTAGTTCTACTTGTTAAGAAAGAGGACAAAAGTCTTAGGATGTGCCTAGACAACAACTTGAAAGAGCATCCAGGACATGGAACTCAAGCAGCTCATCATTTGTGATGAGGGAGTTCGATGTTGGATTCTAAATATACGAGTAGATGGCCATTTAGGAACATGAGGATGAGGCACAACGACAATGCTGAGACTCTTCTATGTGGAGCACGATGTTGGTTATTTGAATGCATCGCGTAAGTGCAAGCACCAGGCAAGTAATAGACTGATGAGTGAGATTAATCCCATGAGTAATTGTTGGTTTAACTTTAAGTACGGTATGGTATTTAAGATTTTGTCCTAGATTAAAATTGAATAATAAGTGCAACTATCACAGAACTAAACAATAACACCACTATTCTATCTGAAACACAATTTCGATGCAAATGCTTGAAACTAATAACAATGATAAATTCCAAAGTAAATATTCTGTGATCAAACTAACAAAGTTCTTTCTAATGAATATGAGATCTGAGATAGTTAACTTCACTTAGTTTGCTTTACAACGTAAAATTGCCAATACTATCTAATTATTTATGATGTGTGTTAATATTTGGAAGAATAATGGTAATTGTAAAGGGCTTTCCCTACATATTATAATCTACTACCCTTGCTTCATTTTACATCTCTATGCAAACAAAACATGATTGGTGCATTATGAATAACTCCTCCTATATGTTTATCTATAAATCATGTATATGTTTGCTCATGACACAAACTATTTCAGTCAATGACATTAATGACTTCCCTATATCTAGACAAATTTAATTCTTTTGATCATACAAAAGTCAGGTACACTTTTAAAGTGATATGAATGGAAATGAAATAATCAATACACAATAACACACAAGGAGATAGAAAATAACAATTACATTACATTTCAAACTAAGATCCATTGTTCACCCTAAAATCTATACAAAAATACCCCATAAAAGATTCAATAAACATCATTCAGCCCATCAAAAAGAAAATAACATAAGCAAACGAAAAGAAAAGAGTTATGCAAATCTAGTTCGTTGAGACCTTTTCCCGAATCCAGCTTATTCTCTTCCTTGCTGCTTGATGACATGACCTCTTCTTCTCAAAGCTCCAGGAGCATTCCTCTCTACACTCTTAAGAAGTGAAGATCTAGAAGGATTTAGTTTTAGAAGTAGAAGAAATGACTCCTTGTAATCTATCTAATGCCCATTTTTTTCTTTGTGAGTAGTTGGTAGAATATATAGAGAGCAATGTGGGAGTAGGTGATATCAAAACAGCTTCCATGAAAGTTCATATCAACTTCCAAGAAACTTCAAACTTCCCAACTACTTATTATTACCCACATGTGAAACACACTTCTTTTAGAGGTGGCAAGGTGCTTATCCTCATGATTTTCTTTGGAGAATGTTGGAGTTGGTGAATATTGTCCCTTAGAGCATCATCATTGGAGTATACAAGGAGCTGCTCATGAGCATTTGTGAAAGTTGGGCACATCCCTTTCACAGCTTGATCTTCAACAATTGTGCCCAAGAAGATCATTCAATGTCTCCCACTTGGCAGATTCTATATGTAGTCCATTCTAAATTTTGTTCATGCGGCTTTATCCTCCACCTTCCTTGTAGTTTCCTCTTGGGGATAGAAGTAGACATAGTACAACAAGCAACTCGCACACAAGAGCGGATAATGCTTGTCCTTGCAGAAATCAAATATTTAATCAAAAAATGAGTTAAAATTGCTAGTATTTTATATTTTATCCATTTTATCAAGGACTTTGTTTATCAGCTTATTAGACTACAAATTTGGGCTTAGAAAAACAACTTAAACTAAGCAAAGTATTAACTCTATTTGAGAGTTAACCCTAGCTGTTCGCCTAATGGTTTTAGTATCGGTTCGGTCTTGACCCAAATCATGTTGTTTTGTCTGACCCTTTTCGTTGTGTGCGTATATATGGTATGCTATATATGAACTTTCTAAACATTATACTTATGGTTTTATGACTTTTGTATTGTGGGAACTGTGGGTTGTATTATGTATTGTGAAATGGGTGATAGCCCTAACACTCATGTGGGAACATATGTTATGTTGGATGTTGGATGTGTTATGTGTGTGACTTGGTGCTTGGCTTTATTAATAATATTGTTATTATACTTCCGTACAGGGTGATAAATTTGGGGCAGTCTAACTATCTTCTGTAAAGTGTGTAAGCCTCAAACTATCAAAATTGATGTTGGAGTTTATCAGGTACGCTAAATTTATTTGGTTGCAGTTGTGTGTATGTGATGAAACAACGTAGACCAAAAGTGCTCATGTTCGTGTTGTATCAAGGGTACATGTGAATACCAAGTATTCACTTGTGATGCCCTAGCACTTGAAGAATGCATGTGTGTAGGTTTAATTACTGTTTGTAGTATGTGGAATAGTTGACTACGACCCTAGTGTTTACACATAAACACGTTATAAGTTCCTCATCATTTAAGAATATGAATACCTAAGTCAAAGATTGAAACTAAGTGTAAGAATTGGTCATGCATCAACATACGATGAAGTTTCAACCTCTTAGTTGCATTGAAGGTATTACCTTCGTATTGCTTAAAACGATCATTGCACATGTAAAGTCACCCTCTTAGTTGCAGAGGAGGTGCTACCTCTTTTGTGACTCAGAGTTGTCATGTTAGGAGCTTATAAGTTAAGATTTTTCTTATGGTATTATGATCAACATGCATATTATATGAATCATGATAAAGTTTTTTGTCTCAAGCCTCCTTGAGGGTAGAGATCTGCTTCTGTGACATTAATACAAATTAATAACCCAACAAATAGATTTCTAAATTATAATATCATGCTTCGGTACGGGTCGGGGCTAAATTGGGGTGTTACACTCCCTCTCTCTGCACTTATGGTTAATCATAGGTTAATCATATGTAGAATTATCTTTCGAAATGTATAAACTTCAAACAAAATGATTTTTGTTTTTATTTCAGTGGGAATGATGACACTTAATTGGGAGTACAAAAAATATGTAAAAACTTTTATCTATTAAAAATTTCAATTTTGCCATGTATAACTGGAATATATATATATATATATTGTAAAACCCCATTTTTATGTCAGGGTTTTACCCGATTTAAGTTTTCCCTATTTGGGTCAATATCGAGTTGGTTCGAGTGAGATCGGGCCAAACTAGTTTCAGATTATGATTATAGGCCAAGATGGCCATATGAGCATGTTATATTGGCTGATTATCCGAAACATGCAGATAATAAGATTACGAGTTATCAGTGTATACTGAAGTATATAGATTTGTTTGTATATGTTAGACAGGATTTTAAGCCTATATTTAGGTCGTTCAGCGTTTAGTATACGTTGGGATTTTTTTCTGGGTATTTCATTCGCATGCATCATATGAATTTTAGATGACTCGATTGTGCCCCTGTGGGCCCATCTTGATCGAGTTTAGGGTTTCGAAGCAAATTTAATATTTTTGCCTCGATTCCCACCTATAGAGTCAATTTTAGGACTCGAGTCGGTTTCGAGTTCAGATGGTCTCGATCCGAACTTGCTGCCATATCTATAGTGCGTGTACCCATAGGTGGGCCCCACTAGGCCATAAGTTGTCATGCGTCCCGATCGTGCCACGTGGCAAGATCGGAGCCATCCACTCATCTTTATCTTCATCCAATGATTTCCAGGGTTTCCATGATTTTGAAATTTTCACTGTTACGCCGCCGCCACTTCGACTCGCCGCTGGCGACACCCCAGTCTGCCTCCGGCTACACCCTCGGTACGACGGTGACCACCTCGCCGCCGGCTATCAGTTCGTATCCACCATCAGCACCGGAGCCGCCGCAGTTGTCGCCGGCGACAATTATTTTGCTGTCGGTTTCCACTGCCACCGCCGCCAATCGGGCTGTTTTTCGGCGACGGCGAGCCACCACCAGCCAATCCGACCACCCCCACACCTTCCCCTCACCAAGATCTACATTTTGAGACAACCCACGACGACCATCACGGCCGCGATCGCCGCCAGCAACGTCGCCGCACCCGGCGGCGACACCGCGCCTTTCCGGCAGATTTCCGGCCAGCCAGTGGCCGGACTCGTCCGACCGTCACCGCCATCACCTTCTCCGTGTCGATCCCGACCGGCGGTCACCCCAGCCGCGTCGCCGTCGGCGTTCTCCGACGACGGACACCGCCGCCTCCGCCCAGCCCATTTACCCGCGACCGTGTGCGCCTGCCCACGATCTCATCCACTAGCCCGCGACCGAGTCCGCGATCCTCCCAGCCGACCCAACCCATTTTCCAGCCCGGGTTGGTTCAGGCCATTCGGGTTGGTCTGGTTCAGCTTGGTTCGGTCCGGTTTAGCTCATTTTTGGACCGTTTTTGTCCGTTCTTATACCGTTTTCGGTAATTCGAGAACTTCTATATTAGTTTACATGCATATTCACAATGTTTAGCATGATTGAATGTTATGATGAATTTTCTTTAATTATTATTTTATTTAATTAGTTAATTATTTATTATTATT